>JAQGAS010000008.1:0-202548 GCA_034686365.1 Pachymerium ferrugineum
TGTAACACAATTATGCGACAAAACAAATCCGACCGTTGATTCAATAAGAATATATTGCAATATTTTACAAACCTTAAATATTCCAGTTCCTATGTCGTCTCTGCAAGTCTTACGTTCATCTACTCACTTTGGTTTGGCAGTTTCATCAGTTCTGGGTGCAGAAAGAAAATAAGAAATTAAAATTTACCTTCCTCATTTCCTATCACTGATGATTATCAAAAATTACCTCGGTAAACGAAGCGCATTCATTTCTAACGGTCCCTTAAAACATCGTCCACGTCCACAAATTGCGAGCAAAAAAATCTTCCCACAATTCTATGCGCTCATTATCGCGACATCTGGTGACAAAACTTCAAATAAAAAAATAAATAAACTAAATGATTCAAACTATTTGATACCACATTACTTCTTGCGTCAAACTAGAGGTTGCTCCTTGTTACACTAAAATTCCAACTTCTTCCTTTAACTCTTCCTTAGTACAATTTGCGGGAACTACAGTAAACTAAAGTATCCACAATAAATACCCATCGTAAAAAAATATAAATATGTCTCATTTACTGTTGGCAATGGTTCAATTCTATTCAAAAATTAAACCCTTTTCTCGGTTTCTTTTCCGATACTTACTCTCTCCCGCACCACACCCCACCTTTAGCGCCCGTCTCCCCCCCCCCCCTTCCGCCATGTTGGGGAAGAAGGAAACCTCAAAAAAATAAAATACAAGTCATCCATTTAAATAATGAAATATTTGATCTTTTTTAACAAGCAAAATAGTCTAATAATGACCAAAGTATACCATTACGTCAAGTCAATAAAAGGGCTTGTGAAAGTGTTAAGCTTTGCAACCATGCTAATGCGTTACTTTTGGAGTTCCTTTCTTTCCTAACAGAGCCAAGCCTAGTGGGCCCGGGCTATTGTGGGTCGCTGTAATTCGCGGGGTATACCCCAAATGGGGTACCCTGCATAGGGTACCCTATTTACCAGAAATGAAAGATGGATAAGCTTTTTTAAAAAAAATACTTTTTTGTCAAAAATAACGATGTTAACGGAAGTAAAGGGCACACGAATCCGTAAAAATTTTTCGGTGGAAATGATTAACAAAAAAGTTATCTGCGATTAAAAACGCCGTTCTTCCGTAGGCGCAACACAGGGCAAGGGTTAAAAATGATCATTCAAAATTTTCCAAGCTGTATCATGTTTATCGTGCTGTTTGTTTTGTGTTGGTAAGTTAGGTAAGGTGAGGGCATATCAACAAAGTTTCACCGGTTATGGTCAGTTTCACCGCTTCAACTAACCCCTAACCCTATGTTGCGCTTATGGAGAAACGGCGTTTTTAATCGCGGATAACTTTTTTGTTTATCATTTCCGCCTAAAAATTTTTATGGATTCGTGTTCACTGCCCTTTACTTACCCTTAAAATCGACATTTCGTTAAAAAAGCTACATTTCCATTATAATGAACTTTTTCCCGCTTATCACTTCCAGCATTCTGGATTTTGTGGTTTATCTAAAATCTGGTTAGTGCATTTTGTAAAACGAAAAAGTGCTTTTACTCACTAAACTTTTCAAAATTTTTAAAAGTAATGACATGATAAAGAATGTAAAAATTTCAAACATACATTTAGTTAATAAATTTTTATTAAATTTTGAATTTTAGGGTACCCTATGTGGGGTACCCCATTTGGGGTATACCCCGCGAATTACAGCGACCCGGCTATTGTATTTAAGTGATATTGTGCCTTGGTGTATTGGCTGATATTGTTTGAAAAATACTTCTTTTCGTCCTCAAATTAAAAATAAAAGGCCATAATACTGGAATTGTAATAATTTTTGATAAAATATTACTGTGCTTACAATCTGCTACAATACGAATATAAAAAAAAAGAAATCTCGTAAAAAATTCTGGCATAATCGAAGAAGAAGAAGAATAAGGCTTAACGCCGCCAGCGACGGTTTTGGAGAAGAAGAGGAAGCATAATCGAAGAACTTATTTATTAACATGTGTTAGAATTCAACTTGTATTGTCAACGTCTAAAAAATATCAATTAGTTACGAAATTTCATTTCAACGTTAAAGACATATTCGATTAATTCAATTAATTTTATAAAAATACCATGCCATCTTTTTTTTAAACACCAGTAAAAGGAGCCTTTAAATTTCTTACCAATAAAGCGATAGGCAAGTTAAGTTAATATAGTTTAGTTAGAAGAGCTGATTGCCTTTTGTGTAAGTGTAAGTGCATACATGATATCTTTTCGCATAAAAAACTCTTGCTGCTATTTCAAAAATGATGAGTACTCATGAATTATTGATTAATCCTAATGTATTTTATTTTATTTATCTTCCACTAAAATCTTTGACCAAAATGTGCGGAATATTTTACGACCCAATTTCTTATTCATTCTAGTCAAAAAATCCACATAAACGGTGTGGCGTGAAGGCATTGAAGAGTCTACTTTAAAACTTCAATCTGATGACGAAGAGTAGCCTTTGTCACGGATGAGTGCCAGAATAAAAGCTCATCCCCGTCGATGGCCGGACGGCAGGCCACACGACCAAACATCCACAGGATCAGGGTGACCACGTCACGAGCTAGTAGAGGGGCAATTGCAGATTTACGAGGTCCCTCTTTTCACTTCTACCGAGACAGTCAACGACACCAATACATCAGCAAGTGTGTCCATCTGCACTTCAACTCAGGCTTGGGTGTGCGCGTCCATTTAGAAGCGTGTCGTGGTCATCAACCATTTTAAATGCTGATTAATGAGTCTTTGCTTTGGCGCGTCCTTTCTTCGTTTTACGGCAGGCTGCAATCTAAGTCGTAAAAGGTCGCATCACCCAATGTTTATCCGTCGTATTAATGCGGTCATCAAACTTCCTCTTCTTCTCCACAACTAATTTATGACGCAGAAAGGGCAATCCACTTTCAACACTCGATGAGCAAAAAAGAATATAAAACTTTAAATAATTAACTTTTTTTATAAGCAATTGGTTGTACTTGCCACCCAGAAACCAATTTTTTGTTCGGAGAAAACTGCACTCTATTCAAATAAATACATGAATATGCATATGTATACAAAGTAGACTAAATAAACGCTTTAAATATAAATCCTACTTAAATCCTTATGGAAAGTGTGTTTATACACTGCAAATGGTTTCAGTACACATTTGCTAGCTGTGCTGCCGTTAAAATAAAAGGCATATGACTAAGTTAATGTCTATAAATTGTTTTGAATGAAGGAAGAAAAAGAATGGATGTTAAATGAAGATGATTTCAAAGAACATTGTAGATATTGGTATCAAAACGAAAGGGTTGCACACATTTCTATTTGTGTGCAAAACTACATGTGGTAAAAATTCAAACAATTTTTCGCAGTCATAACAAAATAACACATATTGATCCTTTCGGACAACATTTCTAAAATTGTCCTTGCATACAGAATCTTAAAAGATGCAAAATTTGCTTAGCAGACGAAAACAACAAACAAACAAAAAAAATCTCTCTAAGATCATTTCGAAAAAGAAAAGCAACTTCGTTCAAAAATTCTGAAATTTGCATTATTACGTAAGTTTCTTTGTATTTCTGTAAAAAGAATTCTAGCAAATGGGTTTTGGAATATTTATCGAGTGAACAGTGAAGTATACTTTGTCTTCTAAGGTTCAGTCCCTCAAGCGCTAGATCTTATTTTTTTTATTTGTATTTTTTCCTCATCCTCTTCCAAAAATTTTTAGCATGAAGCGTGGGTCGGTTGAGAGAGGAGAGGTTGCGTTTCATTTTTCATAAGTTAGCTTCAAGGCATGTCGTGCGCGATAACTTATAAAATATAAAAATTTCACTGCACTCGTGGCTACTACTCATCAACCCAGCTCAAATAACGGATTTTTGAAATAACAACAAACATTGTAGGTACACTTCAATACCCGTTGGGCTTGTTCTACTTTATTATTTGATCAAATGTAGAGTGTCTACCTTAATGATTTTTTTCTGTGAACTCACCGAGAAAAAATGAAGCAATTCCTGATCGTAATATACATTAATACGTTTTTTCTTCCGTTCGTTAAGTATCAAATAAAAGTCCGCCTAAGTGCAGAAATTATCAGAGAAAAAATTATTTTGGGCACGTCGGGTAATCAAAAGAGATGAAAAGATAGATGTTTGGTCTGGTCGATCGATTCCTTTTCTTTTTTAGTCGCAGAATGATGAGAATGAGTGTGGACACAAAACTCGATTCCTCGCGTGGGAAAAGCATCAACAAACGTACGGATAAAGAAAAATAAACTGCACAATTTAATTTCATTAGTGTGCGTACTGTTGTTTCAAAATTAGAAGTTTGTTATTACCGTTAGAAAACTTGCTTCGCTGAATATCCATTTAATTGCACGTACAACCACAATTTGTAATTTCTGCCAATTCTTTATAATTTTTCTCAGTGTTTTTAAAATTCTAGTCGCTTAATAAATTCTTTAAAAAAATAAAAAATTTTCAATTTTGAAAGCTTTTTTTCTTAATAAAATATCCAATGATAGACAGATAATGGATTCAAATATGACGTTTCATGTTAACTTGAGAGTAAATATATTCCATTGAGAATTAATTTGATTGTATATTCAATGCGAAAAAGCATTTGCCTAAATAATACAAGTGTATCAGTATACGATCGCTTCAAATTATTTTTAAAAACTTTCATTTTGGCATGTTAAACTAAAAATTCACGACGGAAATTGCATAGTGAGTTGTTCGCTAGGTAAAACATTGATTTGAAGTGAAGATTTAATAATGCAAAGCTAAAGTGGATTATAAAAACGATGTGATATGCGAATAAAAAATCGAAGCTCAAGACATGGAAAGTAAGTAATAACCATAATAATTTTTATTACAAAATTGTTTTATTAAATACTAATGAAAGTTTAATCTTTTACTCACCTGATGCAAATTATAATGTATGTAAAGACTAGGAAAACTGCTAAACATCAAAAATTAATAGGAAAAAATGTAGTATATTTAACAAAAAGGGGTTAGCTTTGATTTAGTTCTAGACATGTATTAGCTATTGTTAGAAACTCGGTTGTCAATTTTAAGAAAAAAGAATTAAAAGTATTTTAGTTGACAAGAAAAAGTTAAATAGTCTATTTCATGCAACTGGATACGCAATTAACTTTTAACAGTGAAAGAAAAGTGAAATTGAAGTGGAGTTTAAAAAAATGGAATCCTGGTTCATAATTAGAAGCAGAGAGGACAAAGTCAAACGAGTGAAGATGAGGGAAATTTACTCGGGAAGAGAAAATTAAAAGACGGGGCAGGCACAAGGAGCAATCAACTTGTCAGAAGATTCGAGCAACCAAGTCGTGATGATTAGATAAATAACCGAGGGCTTACGGGAAAATTACAGGTGCGCTGCTTTTCCTAATCATCCCTCCTCATGAAAAAAAAAAAAAAAACTCGAGGAGATAAAAAAAAATCACATCATCAGTTGCAGTTGCATTTGGCAAAAAAAAAAAGTTAGATGGAGAGAAAAATGTAATCATGGAATTAAGGTGGTTGTAAACGAGTGTTTACCATAAAGAGCGACTGAAAATAATAAGCTGCGACACAATTTATTGCTTTTGGTTATGAAAGCAACAAGACGGATAGTTTTAATCAATTTCTGGTCCACCGCATAAGGTGGGGTCTTAGGAGCAAACTCACAAGCCTGCACTCACCTACGACTGTTTAATGACTCGCTTGGTTTTATTCAACTTTAAATTCACCTAGTAAAAGATGTTTTTAAGTCTTGGGGGGTCTTAAAATCGTAGCAAATTATAAAGTTTAAACGTGGATGAAATAAAAAATGATCCACTAAATCCATTCATGCGTGATAACGGCCGTAATTCAATTTGAACCTGCCCTGGTGGCAAACACATAAAAGTAAAGTCGTTTTATGATTTGTGTATGGCTTGGATATTATTATTTAACTCAAGAAAAGATATGCGTTAATTGCAATTACAATTAATTACACTTTATATTAATGAAATATCACGTCTGTAGATGAGTTACTCCTACTTTAAAAAACCCATTTTAGCTTTTTCCTCATAAAATTCCAATATAAATTCTTTAAAAATAGACCACAATATTATGTTTTTGTACAATACACGTTGTCTAAGTCTACAAACCACACATTCATCAAAAGTGGATTGCAGTTAGTTGTGAGTAAGTGAAGCCAATGTGTTTTCTATTAGAGGTCCAAAGATGTTGGTGGCTTTAAACTTTAAAAGTTGTTATAAAAAATTCATTTAACCATCTGTGGTTTTTAGTATCTGAGCTGCGTCGGGTGCCACTATCATTCTTTTGCTGGTTCCTGCTTCAAATTCTTTGGCCCGTGCGTCCGCGTCCCGAACGACTCTCCACAGACCACTAAAAGAAACGTCCACTGGGAACAGGCGAAGCTTTTCGACAACTTCTTGGCAAGTTGGCGCGAGGAAATGTCAGCTTCTAGAACCGCCCTTTCCGATCAATATACTTCTATTATACGTTGTATCGGATCAATTAGTCGATTTTACGAATCTTCAATCGGAGTGAGTGAATGAGCAATCTTATCTGGGCAGTACACTCGTCGTTCGATAATTAAAGGCCAGTGACTGACCAAAACAAATCAATCACTTTCAAAATGGAGATAACATGAATATGGATTCAATTTGTGACCGTCTTTTCAACTGATTTGAAAGTACAAGTATACTTTTTAAATCTTGCTTTAAGAGCTCTGAATCACAGAACAATGACATTTCCCAATAATCAGTGCAACAATACAGCATTAAGTTAAGTAACAGCTCTCTGATATTACGTTCAGCTGTACGAGGTGATTGCAGTATTAGTGCATATGATGGGAATGGTGCGAATGTACAATGCTTCATATGGATTACGATTTCGTGAAATGACCTTTCATACTATTATACTGTTTCATATTCAAGTATTTGCACTCAGCTTGCTTTGAAACTAAAATTACTATGAGTTGTCATTATAACTGCACCATTAACCACTTGCCGCTCTTTTCCACAAACGTAGAAAAGAATTTCAAATTTGTCTGCATGCTTTTCTTGGTCTGTCCAATCATGAGCTAATTTTACACGCCCTGTTGATTTCAAAATTTTCTATTGTTACTGGATTATTTGAGAATAGCGTTGTACGAGTTAGAGTTCCTCTGTAAGTGAAAAGATTAATTCCCACAACAGACCGAGTGATTTTCGTCGGCTCTGGTCCGTCGCTTCCTTAAGCTTCGCTTAAATTCGATCTGAACCCAGAGAACGAACAGCATGGAGCACAACAAGTGGAGATGTGAGACGCGATCGATCCCGCGTTTTAAGTTTTCTGCGGGTGCCGTGGCACTCATGGGGCTCTAACTAAATCCTCCAACAATCCTTCGTCCTTCGTCGACACAGAATAGATGCCTTGGCAGACCGCCGTCGCCCTCATGATTGGCCCAAACGGCTATGTTTGGAGACCTAAAAGTGAAACCCTACTTCCGTTTCATATTAATCTTTTATTACTTCGGGTGACGCCGAGTTGCCAGTGAAAAATTTCTACGGGTTTTATAAAAAATAACCATTTAAAAACTTGTCACACAATCTATTAAACTGATTTTGAACAATTTTCTGAGCAGCGGGTAGCGTGAAGTTTATTACACAAATGGTATCGATCGACGTGACAAGAAGCAGTTTCGATTCCGTCAACGTGTTTAATAATATTTTAATTAAAAGGATTGGCTTTAATTCGTTAGCAGATTGACCTCTACGCACTCGTCAAGAGTTTTAACGCGCTCGTATTCTTTTACGGCCTTTTTCATGCTTGGTTGTAATTTTTATCAGCAGATGGCGACACACAAGGAAAACAAAGAAAAAGAAAGATATGGCGGCCATTTGTTTTTTTAGTGCGCTGTAGTTGGCCTTTCACTTTTGCTCTTGTCCTCAAGGTGTCTGCAAACAAAAGCAGTGGACAACATGATAGGGAGTCCCTCAGGAAATCATGGGCTGACACGTGATGGCAGATTACACAGCGGAGTCCATTTCCCAAGACGATTGCATATTACTCACTCTGCTACATGTGGAGAAAAAATGGAAGATGGTATCAAAGCATGTTACTGTTTACACTACACACACATTAAAAGAAATGTTGTGTACCCTTTGTGGGAGAAAATGAAATAAAATAAAATTGCTGTTCTGTTTGAGGGAGGAGAAAAAACAAAAACAACTTCACTTGTGTTGTAGTGGAGGAGAACTTGGTACGTAATGATAATTGACATTGACAGCAAAAGTCTGGTGGTGGATTGTTCACTTAATTAGACAAGTAAGTGAACAGACTAGACGCTCCATTAAGATGCAAAGTGTCATTTCAAGAGGTATTCTACAGAATGTTAAGAGTTTGCAAGTTTTAAAATTGCTAAGTATTGGACTACAATTTATTATTATCACTCTATAAAAATGGCACGTTATAATGTTGCTGGCAGTGGTAATCGCTTTTTTCAGGCAGATCACCAATGATTAATGAGCTAAGCTAATATTTCTTTCAATAGCTTGTACCCTTGTATAAACAAATGCAATATTGGAGAGCTTACTACAAGAAAAATTCTTGATATTACCAGCCTTCAGCATTTTTACATCGTAAGCTTTTTACTTCATGTATTATTGGAACCACATGATTCCCTAAGGACTCAAATATCATTTTTAGGTTTATTAAATACCTAATAAAAGGAAAGTATTACAATTTTTTCTAATTTATTTATCTAGTGATATATGCGATAATGATAATAATGTACAAATATTTTTGAAAGATGTCTCTTTCTGATAAACAACGTGAAGACGCTTTTAATAGCGTGCGCAAATATTGGAAAGAAAAGATTTAAATAAGCGTTTGGCCGTATTATGGCAACAACTTTCTTCGGGTGGAATGACGTATGTTTTCTCTCTCTTTTTCTTATCTCCTGCTTTCTTTTCGAGTCATTTGATGAATAATTACTTGGAAAACGGTGCAAAAAAAAAATGTGCGCTCAAAAGTTCAACCCACAATGAGGCCTCGGAGGCAGGATCGGGTGATAAGAGGGAAGAAAAAGAAAAAAAGAATCACTTGGTTCCTGACAATGAAACTATTTGATTTATGGCATCGTGCAACCTGTCACTTATTACATACGATGCACCTGTACCCAATTTTCACTTGGTTTTATTTTTCCTAACAACTAAAAATAAACAAGCTCGTTTTTGCATCGTTATCACCATAGAAGTAGATTGATACGATAAATGATGTGCAACGCGTCCGATGAAGTGACGAGGTAAATTAAAACTCGATATACAACCTTAGGACATTTGATAAAAGGAGGTTGGGTTTCATCAAGAGGATGAAAATTTGATGCGGATCGGAGGAAAATGAATTGATCAGATGATGTGTAATTTTTAATTGGTTCCAATTTTTTCCTTGCTGAAGGTTATTCTTTTTAACAAATTAATTTCTTCACGATTTAAACTTCTAAGTTTGAAAATTGTCGTAGTTTTATTAGTTGCATGCATTCAAGATTTGACTTTAAGTTTAGATGAATTTTACAACTTTTGAAGTCATAAAATTGGAATTACAAGGTGAATTTTTAACAGTTTGTGACTTAAAAGATTAGCCATAAAATTTAAAAACGGAAAATTTCTTGTGTAACTGCAATGGGTTTTAAACTGTACTATACTACCGCGAAGACTGCATTAACTTATACACATTTAATGCATGAAAATTTTTAAATGCAATAGGCGTTGCTGATACTGACTTTGCAATATTCATAGTTTTTGGAATATAAATAGTCAAAAAATCTAATAAAATTACTTGGGTGCAAATCGGTTGAATTGAAGAAAAAAGGAGTTCACTTAGCGTGCGAATTAGAATATTCCATCAACTTTATCGATAGTTAAAATGCATCTCGATTGCCACACTATGTTCAATTCAATTTGACGCTACTCATTTGGCCAAACGGTGCAGTTCCAAATCCCATCAACATGGAGAAACCAGTTTAAAAAAAAAAAGAAAAATAATTGTATCACCAACTCGCAGTCTGAAGAAGAAACGGAAATAAAGAGAGCAGAGCCCTCAAACTTAATTACCGAGTTTCAATAGCCCACTTCCTCCAGTGTTTCATTGGAGGATAACCCTACAAAAAAGCCAGGGGAAAAGAAAGATAAAATGACAACGACATACAAAGTTGGCTGAAGAATTTTCCACGTTTTCACCACTAGGTGATTTTCGTAATGCACCAGTGACTACAAATCGAATTACAATTTTGTGGACGCTTGTGTAAGTGTAAGTTTTTTTCTTATATAATTTAGAAAACCTCACGTCGGAAAGTATTTTCGAGAAGCGATTGCATAAACAGGCGAGTGGAGACCGAGGCATGCGCTAATATCGTTTAGTGGCTGTGGCTCAGCTCTCTGTGTTGGTCTATTTGTTAAACAGCACGCAGTGATAAAAACTTTTTTATTGCACCTCTAGACGGCGAGCTGCAGTCGACGAAGATTGCTAAACACCGCTATTAACGCCACGGGATACGAGTTGCACCGACACATGCCCACCAAATGCTACATTAGCAGCCACCATTTTCGTTTAAAAAATTCTCTCGCTGTAACGTCTTTCCTATATTTACTAATTTCAAATTCATACTCCAGCTGGCTTTTCACGAGCAGGTGTAAAAGAAGAACCTCAAATACAGATGTATATTCAGAAAAATCTTTTGACTCAACACACCTTTTTAAAAATACTATAAACGCTTAGGAAGGAGACCTAAAAATTAAAGTTTGAAATCAATACTGCAATTCCACGCTGACATTTTGCGTTATTGATTTTTTTGAAGTCAGAAACCATAACGGAAGTCGTAGACACCTGAAAAGTGAACCTTTCAAAAGGTACATCGGATACTGCCGGTGATAAAATCCTATCTGAGGGATCGGTTAACTATTGGTCATCAATAGTTTACTACCACACAAAATGTTTTTCTTAATTGGTTTTCAAGTGTTTGTGAATTGCCTAGTCTATTCAAAATGTAAAACAAATACATAAAAAATGTGGTCTATACAATTCCACAAGATAACTCATTAGAGTTTCTCAAAACGCATTACAGCGGTCTTCTCATCAAATAATAATAAGATGTTGATTTGATAACATCTGCTTTCTTAAGCTATAAATGCAGCTGAAAAAATAAAGAGAGCAATTTTAGATGATTTCTTCTATAACGTAAAATGTTATATAATGTTAAATTGTCACAATAAGATTGGCGATAGATGACATTTCCTTTTCTTTTTTCATTTTATTGAAAGCATATTCCTTTGCATGAATGTAATATCAAATTTATGTTCAATTTACATTCAGCAACTGATGTTAGCGCTAAAATCTGTTTTAAAATCCTCTTACTGCAGCTGCAGCCTTATCTATCTAAAATTATAAAAGCCTTAGAGCCATTTTAATTCATTTATTTCAATGATTTTAAAATTTCCAATGAATCATCTTGCGTAAATTATAAAAAAATCGTTAAGCGATTTACCCGTGAATTGTAGAATCAATAAATCTGTTCGTCTCTTTTAAATGATCGGCTCGAAAAGTTTGCGGCAACAGCAAACTTCACTTTGTACCGATAGACCTTTAGTTTGGATCGAATTTGTCGAAAGAGGGAAGCAGCGAGGTGTAAAATGCGTTATTTCATTAGAGGTGTTTGTCTGTCACTTTTTGGTGCGTTCATCGGGTTTTTTTTGGATGTCCCTGGTTTGGCAATTGCGACTTGTTTGACGTCGTATCGATCGGTTCAATTGGCTCGTCAACAGGGCGAAACGGATCGATCAAGGGTCAGTCCCTCGACTCCTCCCTTTGCATGCATAATCAACGATGAAAAACTCTTTCTACAACCTTCATTCCCCTCCTCCCTTCAACTTCAAGAAAATGTTTTCACTTTACAATTTAACAGTACAAATTTTTTCTTTTGGCACGTGAATAACATCTGCCATTCGAAAGGAAGAAAAACTATAGCCAAAATTCGTGTCACACACTGTAGTTAAAACGATTTTATTTTTCTGACCTTTTTTTCTCTTTTAGTGTTCGGTGGAAAAACAAATATTGATCAGTGTTTTTTTTTTCTTCTTTCTTCGATCGCGGGTTTTTCCTCTTCACTCGACCACTTCATCCCAACATGCAATTGCTCTCGAGAAAGGAACTCGCAATTTCATTAAACGTCCAACTATCAGGAGACTTTGCCACTGCTAAACGTCGTTACTACTCCCGCCATTTTCACGCTTCTCAATTTATTACCGAGTTTAACTAAATTGCGTGCAAAAATGTCACGACTTGTGCTTCGTCCATGAGAAATTCTCAGTATGGAAAAGAAATCTGTTCTTGTTTATAGGAAGCTATTAAATTCGTGTGATAATTAAAGCCAACCAAACTGCAAAGTCATCTCAAAAACTGATCGGACCCTAGTGGTTGAAATTGGCATGTCAGAAAATGGCTGGATTAAAATATTGCACATTCAATTATCTCGAAGTTGCAAACCTATCACTTGAAAGCAATTAAGTTTAAGCAGAGGTGATCTTAGTTTTAATAACTTGTTTAAGTCCGTTCATAACTTCTTATGGACAAAAATCACATTAACACTTAATAAGCTAACTTCATAAACTGTCAATAAATTGTAGACCAAACGAGTCTTTTGAATAGCTTATTTACTATTAATTCTTGTTTATTCTGGTCCTCCTCACATCCATTTTTAAACTTTAAAGAAAAAATATTTTTATTCTTTATTTTTCTGCATTATGGACGAGTCCCTTGGGTGGAGTGCGTGATGTACATTTGTTCTCTAGATTGCTTTCCTCTAGACGGTTGCTCAGAATCATCTTCGATATACAATACAAGAGGGCGCAACTTATGAGCAGATTGCTCAAACCGTTGCTCGCGAAGCCACCTTCCCCTGTCTATTTATCACAGTGACAGATCATCATCAGTTTCCTTTTCTCCATCTTGAATTTACACTATGAGACCATCAAAACTGCAACTCACTCTGTCGGCTGTAAATTAAAATGCACCTAGAAATAGAATAGTGCCAAGGAAATTTAAATTTTACGATTCAGCACAAATTTCAAATGTCTTTGGGATGAGAGGTGCAAAAAAATGGAAGTGAACGAACATTTTCCAAACCTGCCAAATTTTTGTCTTTGACTATTGATTCATATCGGAAATAGGAAATGGTCCAAAAAAGTAATAATGAAACCACTTTCTTAAAGTTAGCAAAGAAAAAAAAAAAAAAAAAAGGTGTTGTAACATTTCCAGTGTGAGATTGGCAAATTTATTTGAAGGGAAGGAAAAGAGCAAATTTCTTCTGGCACCAAAAGTGAGTGCGTCTCCCGGTTCTGATATTGAATCGGTGGCTCTCCCGACGGGCAAAAGGAATTTGAGACTTTCTTAACGACTCAAACTGAATTCGATCCAAGCAGATTGGGTTTTGCACTACCAATCGAAACGTGTTCTTTCCCCTGGACTCTGCAAAAAAACTTTTCAATGAAAATAAAAGGATCATCATTCAAATTGCTCCGAAAGCAGCTTTAAAAATTCTAATGACCAGAAATGGCCAATGTCAAATTAAAAATTCAGCACCACATTAAAATTCAGTGTGTAAAATTCATAATTTTCGTATGAAAGTTCACACTGAATCATAATGCAGTTTTCCTTATTCTGCCCATACCAGCTTCAAATTTGGCCAATTTATCGTCTAAAAATCCCATTAAATTTTTTTCAATGCATGTAATGGTATTAAAAGAAATACAGAAAAACAACTTTAAAAAAAATCGATGAAAAAAAGAAACCGCTGCATTCTTTCACCTAAATTCGTACAAACTCACCTGAATGGGTAAAAATATTTTTTTTTATTCTCGAACAAAAAACAAACAAGAAACAAATTATGTCACCAGAGCACCATTCATGAAATTCGTTCTTTTATGATTAGTTTTTTTTTTTTATCTTTTTAGAATAAAAATAAATGGCCGAACCTATGTCAGCACTCGCTCTCTTTGCCGTCGAAAGAATAATCATCAGTTGGCACCGGTTTACCTTTCTGAACCCCAGATTCCCTTCTTTTATGCACGAACCCTCCAATGGTGACCAATAACAATATCATAACCAACCCAACGCCAACTCCAACATACAACCACGAGAAATGATTTTTCAAACACGAAGATTCTTCTTCATCAAACCCCGAGGGGCAGTGCCTTTTACCATCGCACCACAAGAGAGCGCTGATGCATGCGTTCAATTCTGGGCACTTGTAAACACAATCCCCTTTGAGTTTCATTCCCAACACGTTAGTTGATGTTGGTTTGGCTACTTTAAGCCAATTGACTGCAAAGTTACCAGGTTCACGCACCAGAAATTCCAGCACCAACGCATTCGATGCTGGAGACATTTTCGCTGAAAATTTAACATTCGTTTTGTTCCAATCCCTGGAGAAAATTTCCACCTCTGAATTGGTGATCGCATTTCGTTGTTGCCAGGGGTCATCTGCCGACTCTGGGCAAACAACCATGACGGGATCTGCTTGGCCTGGTGATGAGACAACAATTCGATTTGTAGTTTCGCAGCCGTGTTCTTCCGTTGCCACCATTCCTTGTAAACGCAAATATACGTATTTGTCTGGTGGTGGCGCTAGAAACCACGGACAATGTAGTTGTAAATCTGACCGACCGACGTCGTCAGCACTGACGTGAACATCAATTTCTCCACTACTATCATCTTCGTGCCAGTGTCTCCGACAATCAGGAGCAGCAATAAATTCGTAGACAGCCTCGAAGTTAAAATTATCAAAATCCTCGTCAGCATTCATATCGTGGATAGTTAAGTTCACCTGAAGCACAGAGCCAAGTGATTCGAGTTGAATTTTTGAACTAACATTACAAACACATGCTAATGGGATGGAATCGGACGAATTCCATACTTGATCATAAACACGAATTTCTGATTCGGATTCGTCCGTCGGGAAATACTGACAAAAATATCGATTGGTATTGTTGTTGTAGGAGGTTGTGCATCTTCGCCGACCGATTTGCATTGTGCGGAATAATATCCGCACTCGCTCAGAGCCGGTTGCAAGGAAAGTATAGGAACAGGTCAAGTGGCGATTACCGCCTCGGCCGAAGAAAAACACATTTTGAGGAGAAGCAAACACTCCGCGACGCACAGAGCCGCTACGAAAAATGCGATTACATCCACCACCATTAGACTCTCCATATTGAAAGAAGCTAACAAATTCATATCGACCAATAAACTTCAGACTGTCTAATTGGGCGTCAGCAGAAACAGAATATTTTAAAAATAGTTCAGACGCATTTGTGACGTAACTTTCGTCAGGATATTTACAAGGGCGAACGGGGACGAGATCAGGAAAACTTCGTGCATGTACACAAAGACGAGGCACCTTGTCGCCGTGTATTTCGTCTACAAGAAGCGAGACGGCGTCTTCGGCTGGATCGATGCTCGGAGACCTTTCCCAAAGTTCCATTCGAAACAAATTGGTTTCGTCTCTGTGAGGATCTTTACGACTGTCGGGAAAGTATTGGACGAAATAAAACCACACCAACTCGTGTTCTGAGCCTCGGAAATGATAGAGGCACGTCGTGTTAGGTTGAGTGAAATGCTGTAGACTGTAGACGACACCTTGGCGTCTGTCGCGGGAAGACACCGACCACTCGCATTTTTGTTCCACAAGACGAGCACCGATCAAATCCTCTGGTAAAAAGATAACGCGTACATCCAATTCGAAATGGTTCATCTCTGGCTGGTCAAATGCTGATGATCGGAATTCTACCAAAAGATCAGGTCCACTTGAGATGATGTCTGAGAGCGCTCCTGAACGACAAAACTTGATGAGAAAAGGATCACTGGCGTTCGATCCGTCAAATACTCGGATGTAATCCTGGGCGCAACGATTGCCAAACAAGAGCCTCTTTTCACGCCGGTACGAGTACGATGTGGGCAGGGGTCCGTGAAACGTCTCTCCCGCTTTGATGCTCAATTTGTCCTCGTTCTTCTGCGAAATCACAATCATGGCGTGTTGTCCATCTGGTATAGTCCTCTGTGTAATATGGTAGTGGCATGTGACGTTTCTTGGGTAAATTCCTGGAAAGTTAGGACTTTGCACTTTGCACACCTGCCAATCGCAATCCTGAAAGCTGCGGTCACATACGGTTCCTGGAATGAACTCACCCCTATGATAGAGTGCCCCTGGGGGGCCGTATCGGGTGACACACTCCGCCCGTGACAAGAAGCGGAAGTTGAAACGCAACTGAAATTCGTTGAGGTCGTTGGATTCTGTCAGGTTTAAGATGCGAACGATCAAAGTGAGGTTGTTAGTTTCACTGTAGTATACATTCCAGCGTGCACCGAATCCACACCATCCGCCCGCAGTTCGAGGGGCACGGCCGTGTTCTACAACTTGTACGTGAGCATCGGAACAACCGTCATCTCCGTAGGATGTCAGCCGACCGACATTAAACTGTTCAAACGCCAATTCAACCAAATCACCGAGTTCACCTCCACCAGCGATGAATGTGAATTGGCAATAGAATGGCAGCCGTTCTCGTTTTGGTCTGTCCACAGATACTTGATAGGTCTTGTGGCGATCACCATAAAACGTACGGTTGCAACCTTAGGAATATTGAAAGAAATCAATTACCAATTTCTTTTTTTTTTTACGTTTCAAGCACTATCCATTCTATTGCTTATGACGGTCATGCAGTAAAAAGCACTTCAAGTTGAACTAAAATTTAAACATTCAACAAGCAATATTCTAATCAGCCATTTTGTTTACAGAAATGAAAATATGAATCATTGAAAGGTCATTAGATGAAATCTTATAAGAAAATAAGAATTTTTCGAAGAATAAAAAATCTAAAGTTTCTCTGCCTTAATAAATAAACAATAAAAACGAGTTTTAGTTGTCAAATACGTTTTCGTTGACTTTACCACAACTGAAAGTCTATTTTCTTTTTTTTCACAATTTAAAAAAGGTATTTCATAGCTCAATCTACTATTTCCGAATGACAGTGTAGAAAGAAGTCTCAAAAGTTAATTCCATAACAAGCCAATTAGTATCTCTTCCATTATCCTTTTAACTATGCAGGTCCTGCGGCATGTCAGCACACTTTTTCACTAAACAACACGAAAAAAAGTTGCAGAAAAAAAATTTAAATTCTCAACATACGTGCACAGATGCAAAATGCAATTGGAGAAAAGAAAACAGACGCGAGAGAGAAAAATATGCATGCGAGCAAAACTTGTATAAATTGAATTTTAAACTCTTAGCATGCAGGCAGACGCCAGTCAGTCCGAGCGAATTCATCTTCAAACTTCTTCTTGTTGCGCTCTTTATGGTCCATCATTTCATTTTATCTCACCAGGAAGCCACTGCTTTGCTCTTTTCTCTTTTTCCCTTCTCTCCCCAACCCCTTCTCTTTTTGTTTCTTAAACGAAATAAGGGCCCGAGGGGAGGTGTGGTGGCCGAAGGGAGCTGGAGGAACGAAAGAAAATTGGTGAGCAGAGAAGAAGCCGTCCACAACGTCAGTTAATAGAAACGTGCATCGCTCACTCTCTTTTGTTTGCATTTATTCGTCTAATACACGTCAAACCGGAAGAACAAGTACTTTGCCGGTTATGGGCGGAAGTGAAGGTTATTTAGGCGTGATGAAAGGCAAGACGTGCTGCAATGCCTTTTTGAAGCTCGACGCAGATGCCCAGGAGGAGACGAGTGTCCAAAATGAAATTTGCTCCACCCAAGATGACCACTGGTCACTTAACTTTACACTACTTTCCTCAAACTTTTTACTCCTTGGTCATGTGAGTTGAGAATTGAGGTTCTGCAGGCGTTTAAAAAGCCAAGACAATAAATTGAACAGTGGTCAAACGCTACCAATTCAGTGTGTTGCAAGGAATTAATTAAAAGGGTAATTCAAGAAAAGGAAAAAAAAATCTACTGTAGGATTGATTGTTCTAAGATCCCCCATCCCCTCCAGATCGATTCGAAATCTGCGTTTAGACTAGCAACAGACTGGCACAACCAAAAATTGCAAGCAAAACAAAATAAAGCGTTGCAAGCAATACCACAACTAAAAAATAGTAAAAAAAACTTTTTATGGTACTCACGAGTGCATTGGCGAGGTTCGTCGCTCTTGTCACCGCAGTCGTTTTTCCCATCGCAGAAACGATCCAGTCCAATGCATCGTCCATTATCGCAGAAGAACTCGGAAATGCGACATGAGATGACGATCGAAACGACAAACGTTGCAAGGATCGCAAGGCCAGGGCCACAGCCCATGACGCGTGCTGGGCATGCGGCCTAATGTCCACCGACCCCACTCCAAACTGCCACTAGACTTCGCTCGAATCGCCCTTCGTGGTCGTTGCCCACATTACGATGAGAGTGGACACTGCAAAAAAATATTTAAAAAAAATCAGAAAAAGAGGACACAGGGCTGTAACAAAAAACAAAAAAAAAATCAATAGAAAATGAACCGGCAAGAACTTTTTTCCCTCTTCAGTTTTTTGAAAAGCAAAGACAGAGGCAGAATGACAATTCGAGTTGGAAGTGAAGATAATAAAGTAGCGTCTCTTATGGGATGAGTTAAAGTTAATGTATTAATTGAAAATAAATGGTAGCACTAGTTATAATTGTAAAATCTGATCGCTCAAATTTGGTAGACGAGTCTGATAAATTGAAGTTAGATCAAGTGTCGTTTCATCGATCGGGTAAATTGTATAAAAGACAAAACGCATGAAGCGAGAAGCAGTTGAAAATTAAAGAGCAAGAGACCAAGATAAGTGCAAATAGAGAAAAGGCGACGTTGAAACAACAAGAGCCAGGCTTGGAATTGTAGATAAGAACATGGACATTAGAACGGTCAGTGTTTCGACACCCTAAAGAGAAGTTAATAAGAGAGAGGTTTTTACGACCAGAGAAAAATGGTTGGTGATTTGTTATCGCAAAAATGAGGATAATTAAAGCGTTTCTCGGTTTATTTATAGCTAATGGAGAGTGGGCAATTACAATAAAAATGCATTTTCACAACTGATAAATTCAACTACGTGAACTCTCTCATTTCCCTCATGAGTTTCAGAAATTTTAAATTTCAAGCTGAGTTACATCCTTTACCCATGTTAGAGGGCGCTTGAATGTCTAACACCCGTCCAAAACATTTTTTATGGTGGTTGAATAGTAGAGCAACGTTTAATTTTCGATCTGTCACTGAAGCTCAGGTATAACGTCAGTCACTGAGGTAATTATACCGTCATCTGCTTACGATAAACAAGGCCAAAAAAAAAATAAAAAAGGAAAATAAGGAATAGAGCAGCGCTCCAGCGATTCGTGAAATATAGGATTGAAGATGAAGAGAAGAGGCGTCTCTTTCTTTTTTCTTCCAGTGTGTCGAGCAAAGACAAAACAGAAACATCCAGATAAAATAGCACGCTGAGTTTACGCGCTGTCGACCAACTCGCTTGCAAATATTTCTATTGGCCAATCACATCGGCCGTTGTCCTCATTGTTTACTTGCACTAAAAAAACAGTACAAAGATAGAAGAAATGACAGGTATAAAAAAATCTTTGGAGATCGGATTTGTGGTGGCCAACGGCACTGCTTATTAATAATCGCATGAACCGAGAAGTTTTAGTAAAGTCATTCAACTTTTTAAAATTCTGACTTTTTGCTTAGCTGCTTAATTGTAAACTCAATCTAACTTGAACTATCACATTAGCAGACTTTTTTATTCAATCGGTCACATTTCTATTAACTTGGTTTCATTTCAAACAAATGTTTGCCCGGTCAAATTTATAAGAACGAGGACGAGCAAACTGACACGCTGTCCACCATTTCAGCCATTGTCAATTTTTCTCTTTTTTCTTTCTTTTTTTTTTTTCAGGGAATGGGCTTATCTTTTCGGTCGAAATGATTTGTTCTTTAAAAAAATAAAAAAGATTGAGAGGGAGTAGAGAAGGAGTATCTGCTTTTTACTTAATGATGACAATACAACAGTTGATATCTGTCAGTGAATTCAACGGCCATGGCCAACGTCCAAAATCGAAAAATAGAGTCGCACGCCAACTGCACATTTACAACCTACCACGTTACATGTCCAAAATCAGAAATCTCAAATCAGACTACTGCTTGCTCACTTGAATATGTCTTAAAAATTATATTATATGCAAACTGTTACAAAACAAAAAACGTGCCAACATTAAGGTCCCAAGGCATCCTTAAACAAAATAAAAATTGTTCATCATCAGAATTCGTTACAACACACTTAAAATAAATTATGTAAAAACCTAAAACGACAGTCAGCAGCATATTATTTATAAATAAAAAAAAGCACCATGAGTTATAAAGTGGATCATTCAAAGAAACTTAACACATAAGATTTTCAGTTCTTTGTCCTTAAAAGTGCAGAAACAAATAATTCAACAAGATTTTTGTATTGGCTTGTTCCAGTAGAAGAATGTTCGTACAACGCCCAATTGGGCCGTATATGGACAAATAGGATCACGCAAGCACGTATATTGACCGTGGTGGCTCTTCTTGGTCTACCGGAAAAGGAAATGGCAAGAATGCACTTAGGCCTGCCACCGAGGGATTTTTATTGCGACTTCAAAGCCCCCAAGAAGGCCAACAAACAGGTCCGATACGAAAAAGATACCATTAAATTTGGATTTGATCGAATAAAGCGGGCCAGCCAGAGCGAAACAAACGGACAAATTAATAGAAGAAAAGTGCCGACACCCGTTATAAAAGTGCAACCGCAGTGAAAACCCGTGTCATTAGGGATGAATTTGGTGTTGTCGTTGACCAATTGGAATTCCACGCGGCCCCAAAAGCACAAAATCGTGCTCCGAATGATGACAAAATAAACTCGTTTTTCATAGATTTCCAACTTAGGCAACGCTTAAAAGGATCGTTAAAACAATGGGTTTGGCGAAATTCCGTTTCTTTCCGTTTTTTAAAATCTTTCTGAAGAGAGCGAGACACCCGTTTTTAGTTATGGAAGCAGCGGGTCGAAAAATTAAATTTTTACCTTCTACCAGTGGGGCGTGTAATTTGACTAGGGATGCGTTCTCTACAAGATCGGGACTCATCATTACTCTATTACAGTTTTCAACAATTTCTGCACCCCTACATTTCATTTGTTTTCGATATAATAATCCAAGATTTAAACTAATTTACATAGAGAAATCTAATCTATCGAGGAATACCATTCGAAAAAATTGCAATTAAAATGAAATATAGTTTCTCCCAAACCTAGAGTTTTACTAGAAAATAGTTCAACAGTTCTTTAAGACCATTAGCTTCAAGATTCTACTACCATTTAAAATTTAGCAATATCTTAAGGGTTTCAAAACATCCCTTGACCTGAAAGAAAAGCTTGCAAACAATGTTAATACAGCCAACTATCTTCTTTTATACGTTTATAAAATCGAGAAAGACAATCTCATTTGAGGATCCCTGTGTAAAAGAACTGACCTAGAACGGACTAATTACAACCCTTTGTTAACATTCCTGGGTGTTTTAGTTTGTAATCTCATTAATTAACACGCAAACGCACACTTTTATGCATATATATATATATATATATATAGAAAAAACTAACAAGTTAAAAAATTATATAACAAACATTTTTTGCTCACAACTTTTTTTAAAGGTAATTCTGAAAGGTTGTTTTTCACTAAAGCTAATTAATTCCAAATCCCAGATTCTGCAAAATAGAAATAGAACATTTTAATTAGATTTGCCGCGAGATATTTTTCGACACAAATGAAGTTGACACAGAGCTGGGTTGCAAACTCAATTTCTCGCCAACGTCATCACAACAACCTCCAAAATTAAAAATGTACAATTCATTAAATTACGAAGGAAAATAAAAATAAAATTTAAAAACAAATTTTTACTCGGTGAAAAAAAAACTAAATGAATTTCATGTTGGCAGCCGCAAGTTTGGGATGATGATTTTCAGCTCGGATTAATTCCGACTCGATTATCCGACTGCAGGACGTGACTGGAAAAGGTAAGAAACAAAAAGAAAAAAAATGTTGGATTGGAAAGAAAAAAAAGCTACCGACTTTTTTTCTTTTCCTGGTTTTTACAAAGCAACGTTTAATTGGTAATTTATAAGGGACATCGTTGCTAGATGTAATAAGGAGCGGGGGTTTCCACTTAACCGTCATTTAAAGGTGCCTTTCTCTCTGCTTCCAATTATCTCGTCGAGGAAAGCAGAGAGACAGAACACGAGCGTCATCATCCCAAACGACCAGGTCAGCGCAGCGTGAGAAGCTCATCCACCGATCTAATCTGCCGTCTCGACCCCACCCAAAATGGCGTACACGCAACCTCCGGGATTCCCCAGCGCCACAAGTGGATCACTGTCACAAATTTATCGACTTCAGAAAACGAAATTCAAACCGATAGGAAATAAGAGTGAGCTGGTTTTAAAGATAAAAAGCTGAAAGCGCCAGAAAATGGGAAAATTAAAGTCTGTTATTGATTTGATTGTGTGGGTAATTGATCATTACATGGAGAGATTGATAAGGATATTGGAATTAAAAAGTGCAATCTGTGTAGATATTTGATATTGACTCTAGAGAAATTGAACCTTTAGGGATTTATGAAAATTTCAAATTAAAAAAAATTCTTAAATTCAATTTTTATATTACTGATTAAAACATTAAAAATAGTTATATTCATAATTCATAATACCGAAACAACTACCGCTGATTGAAAACCCTTCAAATCAAGTTGCATTTAGAAAGTGCTTGAAGCATATTTCGAACCAATCTCTATTTTAAGTTCGTCTATATCCTGTACAATTGAAATAAATAATAGAAATCAATATGATACAAACATTTCTACAAACATTAAACAAACATTAAACATTCAACTTTAAGCACCCCTTTCTTTTAACTCATGACTTGGCTATTTGCAGTTCACTGAAAGCATATTCGAATTTAAAGGTTCGTCCACTTAAATAGATTGAAAGCTCTAAACCATAGAGCAGAAGAGTCCATACTCAAAGAATTGTGGACACTTAAAACCACAATAATTAAAAGCAGAAGTGAATTGTTTTCTTACAATATGCTGTTAGTGAGCAGCGTATTTGCCACTTCGCAGATGATGAAGAAGGGCTGGTGGCGACTTGTTTATGGATGGTTTAGGGTTGCAGGTTATTGGCCTTTTGGGGATTACAACTCAAATGATCTCTTTCCACTTTGGTATTAAAGTGCTCTCCTTAATCCATCTACACGAGAAAAGAGGCAAACTCGTTCTAATTCAAGTTCGATAATATGCCGCTTAAGCTGCAAGTAATGAGGTTGGGGTGCACCGGCTGCCTCGCTGCCTACTTCTTATTATTTGTTGACCTTCTGCAGATAACTTACACATCCCCCCACTAGCTCCCTATAAATTTCTAAAGCCCTGAAAAAAACAGCATTGGAGCTTTATTGTCATTATTACTTCTTGTTGATCTTCCAAGCTGTTTTGACCTGATTAAACTAAAGTTCACAACATGCAAGTTTTACAATATTTTCATAAGATGTTATTAAACAAAAACTTTATTAATGTGTACTAACTGACTAATTTTTTTAAAACTTCTATAAATAATAATAAAATTTCATAGGTTCTGTCATATCTAACAATACTTTAAAACCTGTTTATCACTTGTGGACCTTGTAACCTCAAGATTATTCATATTTAACATGCAATAGCTAATGGCACTTTGCTATAACAACCACTTCAAAGCCAGTCTTATCAATCTATAATGTTTGCCTTATTTATAAGTGACAATATCGTTCACCTGCATCTTTGATGGACTGAAATAACAAGACTTACGTTAAAGTTTCAGTATATTAGTATTAGTTTTCACTTTTAGGATCAATACTTAGGTATGACCTCATTTCAATACTTAGGTAGATTTCAAACTCTACTTAAAAGTCAAGTGTGTAAAAGGGTACGATAAATCTTAAAACCATATCAAAAATGTGATAGGCCATAGTCAAGACAAAAAATCCGATCTTTGAACATTCTATGCATGAAGTAGCTTGAAGCAGTCCGAGTGGAGTCGTCCTTGGACTGAATACCAAAGTGGCAGATCGGTCCCAAGGATTCGATACGAAGCAAGCAAAGAGGGAGATAGTCGAGCAAAAACCCTTACGGCATTAGAAACGCCATCCTAAGTGGACGTCCACCACGCTCTAATGGCGCCAGATCTGACTCGTGGCTTCTATCCACTAGATGCATTCCTGATTAACTCGTCTCTACCTGAATTATTCATATAGAAGTCGCTTGCCAAAAACCAAAGGCGCTTCTCATATCTTTTATTGGACGTACGACACTGACATACCAAACCGTACGAAAATTGGTTGCCTCCAACAAACTCTTCTTAATAAAAAACGAGTGCATTTTGATTGACATTTTCGCAGTTTACCTCAAACCATGCACGGGTTTTGCTTGTCGGAGATTGAGAAATTCAATCGACTCGAGGTATTGTGGGGGGAAAACCGGCAAAAATTTCTCGGCCGATGATACACTCTTTTCCTCAAGCGGTATGCGGAATGCCAACTGTTTCGATGGCCAATTTGCATAGAAAACGTAGTTCGTTTCCTGCAGATTTCTAAATTCAATGGCTCAGGTGTACTTGTCGGTCAGACGTCTGACGGCGACAATTGAAACCAAATACTGCCTATTTACTTGCGATTATCTATTCACGTGGCATACATTTCAAATATTGATTGTAACGTTATTAAGTTTAAAAAGTTCCCCCTTAAATTCAACTTGTAAAACAATTAATTTGCTAAGTTTAATTAAATCGATGACCAGAGGCATTAGAATACGAAACATTGTATTCGTGCATCTGCGTGAATATAAATTTGAATTGTTCTATTTACGACTTTAGATCCATTGCCGTTTTGATAACAAAACAGTTTATTCGGTTTAAACTATTTCCGGAAAATGTAAAAATCAATAACAAATGACGTCATTTTTTGTCACCACCGGGTTCCACAGAAAAGGAACAGGAAGCACCGATATGTTGAATGCAGCTCCATCAAAATACGAGCCTATACAAAATTATTGATTTAAAACAGACACTTGAAAAATGGGTTAACAAATTTTTTTCGATCTCCTGTTTTCTTTTAAAGATAAAAATTATCATTTACAATTTTTTCTTCCTTAAAACTAACAGCAGTATAACAAATGACAAAAAAAATAAATGAGAAAATTTAAAAAAAAATGAAAGTGCAGTAAAACCCATTAGAATTGTGAGAAAATTAGGGCTAAATTAAATAGATACGTGGCATGTTAAACCCCTACGGTAGTAAACTTGAAGAAATTCGAGTCACGTTTAGATTTTAAAACCAAGTTTTTGTATTTTTAAATGACATTCCCGGTACTAATCACATTAGAGCAGGAGTAGGACGACGGGTGCCTTCCTCCTCCAAGACCGCATTAATAATGGAGGCTTGGAGTTGAGGCCCGTCGGAAGGGAATAGGGAAAAGTGCGAATCTCGTCGGAACACATGCGACGGATTTTACAGAGGACTAGTTTAAGTGGATTCGTAAGTGTACCAATGTATATTTTATGAATCTGATCAGTACAGAAGGTCATGAATAATGTATACAAAACCAAATTTAGCTACGTGAATACGAAATGATCCGGCCAAAAAAAAATATTTACCGCGAGTAAAAAATATGAAATAAAACAAAAAGGGAACACTCCTACGATCACTGGAAAAAGAAAGTACGTTCCAGACATGATCTGATTCCGGAACTAATTCTAACAATAGAAACAGGCTCCTTTAAAAACATTCTCGTTACGAGTCGAGAGTCGTGATGTACGGTCGCACTTTTATTTTATGGTCGCTTGTTTACACGGGTCTCGCAGAACGAGATAAGGAACGTGTACCTGTACGGTACATCTACCGACGAGGAGGGTGCGAGTTCTTGTCTGACGTTATCTTCAAATAAATGGTTATAGACTAGTCGCAGAAAGGCTCCGACGGAGATGTGCCCGTCGTGTAAATCACGGCCCACTAATTAAAGACGACGTTTCTTATTTGCCAAACAGAACACCCTACGTGATAAAATAACTAAATAAGCTTCTTAAGATCCGTTTTAAGAGTAAACCGACAAATAAAAGTAATCAAGCTATTTATCGAATTTGTAAATTTAAATTCAAGCTTCAACTTGAAAGATAACAACAATAATAATAGTTTTCAATTAAAATAAATGATATTTACAAGCTATCTCTTTTGATTGTTTATTTTTTCTGCCACAAGCAGGCGCTGTGTGGTTTTAAAGATTCAGTAGGCATTAAGAGACAGGTCACGAAGCGACGTATATAAGACTAGAAGCGCGTTAAACTTGCACGAGGACAAACGAGAACCCTAGGGTTGATGATGCTTATTTCATGAAATGTATCTTAATCCCTCTTACAAGCGCAAAAGTTGGTCGAATTAGCCAAGTAAGGAGGAGATAAAAACACCATGAGGGAAGGTGGCAACGAGGGAAGTGTCGAAACGCGTGCATTCGAGCAGGACGCACCCGGCAAAGGCAGTGACAAATGGCAGGAGGAAAACGCGACGCACTTGCACTTCGTACGTGCAAACATCTCACCAATCTCGTTAGGGGATTAAAGGGGGACTGGTCTGTCGGTAGATTGCATGTGTGTGTTCCATGTCAGTGTGATTGGTCGTTACGGTTTTTGAAATGGGCGAACGGATCTACCTTAAGACTTGCACATTGTTTTATTAATTGAATACGTGCGCGAAGAATGGTCTATTTGAGGTGAGCGCATATTTGAGATGAGGTAATTATTCGTTCGTGATCGTTGTGTGTAAACACACTCCATCAATGCCTGCTTCCTTCCGGTCGTGCCACTCGAAACCTCGACAAATGTGTGTGATGTCGTTTCGATTGTGGACACACCTCCACCCGATTCGTTTGCTGAACCTTTCGGTTACGTGCCGCTATCCGACATCCGTGAAACCATTGAAACGAATTGTAATTGAGAGTACTTTAAGTACTTTAAGTAAAAATTATTCTCCCATCTTTGACTGAAGTTAGATACTCCCACAAAAAGCGTCTTCGACATTTGGTTGAATAAATAATGAAAAAGTAATGATGTTACTAAGATTACATTTCTTACCCGAAAGTTGTTGTTATTCAATAAATTCCATATACATCTCTTAATAAGAAATATCTCTACTAGTGATCTTTCACTAAAATGTTAAAAGCTATCAAGCCCTAATTTTTAGCAACATCTAATGTATTAACACAATCTCACCTGCATTTCTCACCTCAAGCATACCAAAGTTGTAGTATAGGTCTTAAGTGTGTACTAACAATGTTAAGCAACTTTAATTTAATAATATACTCTCAAATGACACAGTTCATACTTAAAGGCACACCTGTATTCGACATATTAGCCAACACCACATTTACTTTGGAACAAATATAATTACATTAACTTTCACTTCCCGTAATTGGAATTAAGCGAAAAATTAGACTAGATCTGCCGGAAGAATTTTTTTATTTTAAATCTACCTTCAAGTCCACGTTTATATGGATGGAAAATGATTAATTATGCTCGGGATTTGGGGAGCAGTGAAACATCCCACTTCGTTATATTTTTTTTCTCGTTCTTTTTTTAAAATCCAAACTCAACATTAAAGCCTAATGTACTTTAAAACTTTTACATTGCACAGTGGGAATTGATAAATTCTACTGGAAAACCCGCGAACGACGATTAATAAAAATTTATTTGGATACAACACGAAGGGAGATTGAAAACTCTCGACGAAAAGTAAAACCTACAACATAATCGGATCTTTATTTTCACAGTGGCAATCTTCGCAGTTCTATTTGAAGTAGATAAAAAATGAAACGAAGAATGTTTTGAAGTGATGGATCTAGATAATTCTTTTGAAGTCGTTTTTCCATCGACGTAAACACCTTTGCTGTCAATTATTGCCATTTTAAAAAAATCATCTTCTAAGCTTAATTTTCAAAAAGAATATCTCTTGTTTTTGAAATTAACGAAGTTAAAAATTGGTATTTCAGAAAAATAAATGTTTAGCACACGGCCCCATCCAGATCCAAATAAAAGTGCGGTAAACTCTCGTATAAATGCACACACCCGTTTGGAGGGGTAGAACAACACCAACATATTCTAATGTAAGTTTACATTTAGCGTATCTTCTTGCAGGGACACGCATACGGTAATATATTACAAGTGCTCACTTGGTGAACAATCTTGACTTTGGGAGGATATTATTCTGAACAATGTTATTCGACACTCTGCACGTCTATAATAATGTTAAGTTAACAATTTAAATGTTCACGAATGCTATGTTCAAGTTTTCGCTCCATTTAGTAAAACTTTAAAATAATGAGGTTTTTTACTCTAAATGATTCGTAGAGATCAATGAAACCGTCACCAGTTTTGAATTTCAATAAAGTCAATAATGAGAATCTTGTGCTCTTCCAGCTGATGCAATCTAACGAAATGTAAAAACGCTTGACCCGCTTTTCACTTCTCCAGCTTTCTAGTTTTTTTTTTTTTTTGCCTATTCCTGAAACTTTCACATGTAACACAACAGTAAAGCCTCTGCATATGTAACCTCCTAAACCAGTAGCCATTTCTTTTGACTAAAGCCTTTAAGAAAAAGAAGGATTCCTATCACCAACTAATGGCACTGAGAAAAATAATTCAGATGAAAACATGAATGAATGACCTGCAAGAAAAGTGTGAAAACCTAAATCCGGATGTCATCGGATCTCTCAATCTAAGCCTAAATCTTTACCGATCCATAAGTAACGCACAGAAGGAAAAGAGAGAAAAAAGTTGAAACCAGATAAATTCAACGGCAACACTCAGAAGAATCCATTAATACAGAGAAAAAAATTATTTTTCTTACAACACCAGAAGAAAGCTAAAACCCGGAACGTCATCGGAGCTTTCTTTCAACCAAACCACAATGCGCCTTTCCTTCCATTTACTATAGCAAAAATAAAAGAAGAGAATTTGAAACCAGATGCTTTATTATACCTGCCTGGGGTCTGAGCGACTTAATGGAACACCCTGTGCATTCCGTTCTCTGCAAGAACGCTACACACAGGCAAATCTGTAGGCTAATTGCATCGGTTTTTTTAGACTTTGGATCCATTCCAAAACCATGATGAGAAATGTTCCCTCAAAGTCGCACCAAACATAAAAAAGACCTAAAGAGAAAAAAGGTCGTGACGACCTCTTGTGATTAAAATGCCAAACTGATAGCAAATTATTTTTTCCAAATTGCCACGTTTTCAGCATTTCTAATTTCCTGCTCGCGACACTTTTTTTCCGTCAGGTTTTATGTCAAGCAAATGCCACCCACTAGAGTGCGTTGGTTGGCAGTTTATAAAGACTAATTGATTTCTTCAAACTTTTTCTTCCTCTTCTTTTTTATAAAGAGCAACGTTCGTGGTATTTGGAACATTTCAAGATTTGTTGCTCTGATAGCAGCAAACATCCAATTCCAAGAGTGGGGATAGAAGGAAATTCATAAAAGTCGGTGGTGATGCTGTCGGAAGATTGTGGGAGGGGGACACTACACCTTACAAAAGATGATCCAATCTTCACTACTTTTTATGTCGTTCGTTCGGACTCCCTCTCGTGAGAGAAAAATCGAGAGCTTAATAAAAAAAAAAACTTGAGGGAAGAGATGAATACGACAAAGATGGTAATCTAACACCCATTTCTTTCTCCATAAAAACCACAATTTCTTATTAAAAAGTTTTTTCTTGCTGCCATTCTGTCCCTTCATCTTTTTGATTGATATTTGATCAGAGCTGTGAAACGATTAGCGAATCACCGATTTGACAATTAAATTTAGCGGCGCCAACCGAAGACATTTTCATGCTCAATTGAAACTAGACAAATATGGAACGGGCAGACAGCACGAGAAAAGCAATAAAATTAAATTAATTATGAAGGAATCTTAAATATTACAAAAGCCAAACACTGGCAATGTAGAATGTTAAATTATAATTATTTTATAAACCATTAAATTTAATAGGTTTGATTTCACGTGTGAATAATTTAGATTAATGCAATTTGCCATGAGACGCGAATTTCTGGACACATTTTCATAAGGAATTTTCAATGGGGAATGTTTGCTAACATTCACTGAGACAGGAAACATTTAACCGTACCCGACAATTGCACCAGCAATTACCTAAGGAAATCTACATATAATAAGGAAACTCGACAAAACATTATGTGGTGTCTTCAAGATTTTTCAAAAGTGATAATTTTGCAAATATCACTTTTCGTTTTTGCAACTGCAGCGAAATTACTCATGCAGTGTCAAATCCATTGACAATAGTAATAAAAATACTGACACATCAAATCATATTAATCATTGCGGCAAGAGCTCCTTTTATGTGCAATGTGATTGCAACATCTTAAATTAAAACAATGCAATCTTTTTAAGTAAAGAGATCTCAATAGCCAGCAGCAGCCTAGAGACGTCTTTGCACCCAATCCTTCTTGACTACTAATTAATGTATCTAAGCAACAGCCATGGGCATACATACCAACATCAATTTTTGTCTGCTGTTGCGAACTCTTTTTCAAGAAAGAGATGACAATGCGCTAATAGATTTTTCTCGCGGCTTTTATGAGGACTGCAAAGGGGATAACATTTGTCAGATTTCCAGCCGATGTACTCGGTGATGTTGCAGCTCCGATAGGCCAACCGGCTTCGACCGTAAATAACGTTAGCTACAACAACAAAAGAATTTCGCCTGCCCACTCATCCTTTCTCCATTCTTTTTTGTGTCCGCCTCTCGACACTAACTTTATCCGTTATTGCAATCCATCGTTCATAAAGCCGAGATTCGAGGCGAAAAAAAAGGATAAAAGAGGCCAAATGGGCTCCAGTTTAATTTTGCACTAGTTTTTATTGAAATTCAACAGGGGTAGAAGGTAGCAAGTGGCGGATATTAAATTTAGGCTTATTGCAATCGAGAAACATCTCCTTGGTCTCCTCTTTTCATAATGTTTTCGCTCTCTTTTTCTTTTTAGTATTCGACTATAAAATCATTTTGATGGTCTCCTAGAGGTTCCCCGCGTGTCTGCGTCTCGAGAATATCCACCATCTCTTGCCATCATCTTAGTCAGCACCAGTCTGTGCTGCATTTCTAAAAAGACAGTCCTTGGCTGTGTGATTTCAAGAGGTCTCTACGATAAAACGCATCGACCGGTTCGAATTTTGGTCAACACTCGGTCGATCGTGCCAGGTGACCTAGGATTTATGGTCGCGTCCGGAATTCATCAAGTTACGACCTCTTAAAACTGTTTTCAAAACAATGTCCTCTCTTTCTCTCAAATAGTTTGTACTTTTTACAAAAAACAAAATTGTTTTTTTCGGATGCCACTAAACGAGAAAATAAGCATCAGTTTATTTCTCCATTAGTAGATAACCAATAACTTGAAGCACCTCATGTATGTCCATAAAGCCGCTTTGCCTTGATTGCCACTTCTTGGGTTTATTGCTTTATTAACTTCATGTGATATAAACATCACCACATAAAATTTGACATCTATCAATATAAACTAATCAATACTAGCGAAAAGTTTGTTATTCATTCCGCTAGCAAACGAGGTGGGCAAAAACTGAAGGAGGCGAAAAAAGTCTCAATGCCGTCTCGAATGTAATCCACGACAGTGATGAAAACCAAACTGAGTCGCTAACAAAGCAATCGGTAGCGATTTGGAGAAGGCTAAAAAGCGTGTTTAGGGAAGGGAACCGGCAAATTTACAGGCATCACGCTCCCTGCTGAGTGAAACCAGAGCCAATGTGCCATTCGTCTTCATTTAGAAACCAGCTTTGTTCATCTGCGTCTCGACAACACGGGAATAAAAGGAGCCCAAAGAGATCCACATCCGAAACCCGAGCAGACTCGTGTTTCACATCGACTGCTCCGATCAAAACCACTAATAAATTTCTCTCTTCGAGACTTTATTCCACTTCTCTTCATGTTCCTTTCGATCTAGTCGTGTCGAGCTGTAAACTGCGCATTAATTTTGCTCCACTTCTATACTTGGTGCCTCGCGGTTTATGGATGCTCTTTCCCCATTCAAATCGAGTACCTTGTGGTTTTCACTCGAAGACGCTTCTCTTTCCTTCTTATTATTTTTTTTCAAAATCTCTTGAAAGGTCATTAACTCGACATGATTTTTACGAGAACGCGGGGTCCTTAATTAATGACGCGTGCAAAATTACTTATTTTCTTCTTCTGCCCATTTTACGGAATATTTCATTAACTAAACCGCAAAATCGGTCGCTGATTGGGCACCTACTCGAATTAACACGCATGCAAATACAATTTACACTGTCGGTAGAAGTTTATCGATTTTGCAGTTTCGACGTCTGTTTTGATCGCCTGTCGTAAAGACGAAATCCCGGTTTTAAGTTTTATCTGTAGCACAGGAGCTAAAAACACTCGGTCATCCTTGGAGAGTGACTCCAACCAGCGCCGTACACACTAACATTCCACTGGGACCTTTAAACGTTACGCTTTGCCCAGTAAATTTCCAAGCTTTATTCTCTTTTTTCTCTCTTTGTGCTTTTTGGATCTTTTATCCCAGGTACAATAATAATCATCCCTTGTGGTTTTCTGATTTTACAAGAACCTCTTTTTGTTGTTATTGTTGTTGTTTGTAGCTTAAAGTGTCCAGCTCTGAACAATCATTAAGTTAAGCTTGTTTAAAGTTGACTATTTTTCGCCCATAGCAATTCAAACGGTTGAAGAAGACTTGTGGAAAAGGGGATTAAAAGGTGCTTGTGGGAATGTTCTGGTTTAGTAAGGATTATTAAATTGCAGAAAAGATGAAATATTTTCATTTTTGCATTGTTATTTGAAATTGTAATTGGGATTTTATAAATTAGATTAACTTAAATACAGAGAAATTCGTTATAGAAATTTATACAGTTTTGTACAATTTAGTAATCTAGTCAAACCACATCACTGCAATGCAGTTTAGCATATGGTTTTACAAATTGGATTCTCCTTTGTATTTTAACTTTCTAAATTTACTTCTGTTGTGTTTCAAGGCTTCACTTTCAGTGAACTGAGAATCAGTTCTGTTCAATAGAAGTGCACACTTCTATTTCATGTTTTATTCATCTACAGTTTAATTAAAAGTTTAAATTTATACTGCAATTCTTGCAAACATAAAGCAACGGATATCACTTCTCTGCAATTTTCAACTGTACTCTAATATTCTATTTGAAATTTACAAAACTGCATATTTCGATTTCAAATTTTTCCATTGGAATAAAAAAAAAAAAAACTAATCAAAGCAATGTCTGTTCAACTTTAAAAACAAACAAAACATTTTTGCAATTCCCAAGAGAGCAAAATTTTGTGGGCCCCATTCTGTAATTTATTGGCGGTGACAGCGAGCGTTCTAATGTGTGCTTAATTGCACATAAAAGTGCACTTAGATAATATCGGGGCAGAAGCAACAACTATTAGGAGAAGGATGAAAAAGCAAACGTGGCAAGAGAAGTTCATTTTAAAACTAAATACCTCAAGTTTGAAACGTTTTATTGCTATCGATTGCCATAGGGGGCGAGAAAAAGTGGTCTACAACTTGGCCATAAAATAGTGCGAGCAAACAGATAAGATTCATGTCCAGTTTGAAAGGAAGAAGAACTAAGTCGAATTTAAATATATTTTCAATGTAAACTTTTCTGGGCGACATAAATTCGAACGACGTCTCTCTCGCCGGAGTGGGATCTTTGTGCAAATCCCCAGTAGGTGCTTTCCTAAAATTGTTGCACTAGCAATCTGCCCGTAAAATCTCGCTATGAATTTATAACTCAAATGCCAGAGAAAAGAGCTCGTAAGTTTTATCGAGCGCTCTGCTCCTGGTGGCAAACACTAGTCTTCATCCACTTATTACAGTACTGTACAGTTTGCTGATAACCTGCCCATATAAGTCGATACAAATATGAAGCTTTACAAATCATATCAGATGAAAAGTTGTAAAAATATTGATTAATTTTAATGTATAATTTCCTGCGCCATAAGTGACTTCTGTCAAAACTCTTGGCTGTTCTTTCAGGTAATTTCGGTCACGTTATTTACCCCCAGAGGTCGTGCTCAGACCCATTTTGCTCATGACCGGATGTTGACTGGCAGCTTTCAATTGAGTAACACGTGCCGGCCGTGCCAAAAACTTCATTTAACCTTTCCAAATCCTCGTTTCAGACTTTACAGAGTTTGTTCACAAGCCAAGAGGTTGATCGAGGTACAAGCTTACTTAAATTATTGTGCTGACTTTGCAGATACAACAAAAATAGAGGTTACAAGGAAGCTTTAAAAATAGAAAAACCAAAGTTTCAAGCTGAAACATCTCAAAAACACTTTGTATGCTAATTTTTAAGACGTTAATTTTATGTTTAAGCTGTAATAATAGCTGTCAAATTTTAAGCAGTTTTAATCTTAAAAATATGAAAATTCCACTTTTCTAAAAAAGAAAAATGCATGTTGACGTAGAAGCAGAATTGTAAATAAGTCATAAACGCATTATGTATTAATAAGAACTAATCAATCCACAAGAATAACCCGTCCATATAAAACAAAATCTAACCTTAAAGTTAAAATAACTCAAGTGCCTATATGATTTATAAAATGTATCAGCATGAAAGAATGAAGTAATTTCGAAGAACTAAAGCCTCGCAATGAAATGTCAAAATTTTAAAATTAAGTTTTAAAGCGACTATACTATATACAATGCAATATTTTCCTGCTTGTCTAACACCCTTAGGTCCTTTTAGCAATTGCAAACCAAAAGCTAAACTGCAATTTTAAATTGCTGTGACTGTGATTTTTCATATAATTATTTGATGTTGATACAGCAATTAAATATACAACCAATTAGACCAATTAAGCTAATTCGTTCTTCTATAATTTCAACATAACAGAATTATTTTTTTAAACTATCTACGTCTGAGATGATTAAGTCCGCTTCATATGTTACAACTTTTTTACTTAAAATTCATAGGTGAATCGAGATGGAAATTAATACACCGCAAAAAAACATGCACAAAAGACCCACGGTCGGTCGGCCGTCCGGTAACGTAAAACGCATTTATCATAATGGTAATACGAAGCATATTTCACACGCCGACGACCACGTTACGGCTGTAATTAACCGCTCCGATGAACTTATTGGAAAGGCGTAAGCCGGCCAATTAAGAAGAGAACAAAACATTTTTAATGAGGACTAACCTCATTTGGTTGTTCATTCCGCATCAAAACACTAGATCGTCTCTCTTCCCTCGCTTAATAAATCGCATTAATCTGTCGTTTACTAAACTATCATCTTTTTCTCATCTTTGATAAAAACGCCTTTAATTGGCCAAACATGAGGGTTGTTTGAAGAGTAACAAATGTTAACTTTTGATTTTTACATTGCAACTCAATACACTGTTGGTTCAAGCAACCCCTAATGGCGTCAATGTTTGCTTATTCTCTTAATTTTGAAACTGTTTTCTTTAACTAAGCCAAACAAAACTACATCTTTAATATGAGTTCCTTAAAATTTTAGACTCCAGCTCTCACCAGGTACACTTTAAAATCCAAGATGGATACAATCTCAGAAAAGCACCATCATAAGGCTTTACTAGGGCACCCCAAACATTATCATACTAAATGCCTTCAAACATCGAGCTGTTGCATGGACAACTGGAAAAAGAAAAATTTACACACTACTTGATAATTTCTTAACACTTAATTTGAACTACTACTACGAACCTTGCTTGGAGTTATTGATAGATCACAACTATAAAAATGTGAGATTACAGAACACTGATTAATTCATTAAGACGAAACTGGGTGATTATATCTTAATGGATTTCCTCTAATCTTATACGTAATATCCAGTGCGTAAACAATATAATGGGACTAAGTGAATGTATGTTGTAAACACTAGACTAAAATTGCATTAACTATGACATTACATGATAATGGTCTGAAAAGCTTTCATTCTGAAATTAATACCATATAATATCATATACGCATATGGTCGTATTGCTAACAGTGAATTGAACCAAACTGCATTACTTCTAAATTCCTGAAAACCCACTCAAGCCTACTCTTTATAAAAAGTATTAAATTTCACCATCTTTGAACATCATTGCAAACTAAACGACGGGCTCTTCTACTCAAATTTGATGGCAAAATATTATCCAAGGTGCCTTTCAATTTCTACCTGGTCACTCTATTCAGCCAATGTCAGTAGAAAGGCAACCTAATTTGGACCCACCGAGGTGCAATTGCATCGATCCGACTCGTCTTTAAAGCAGAAGTCGATGACAAAAAAAAAAATCGAAGTGCGTTGTATGAAGGAGATTCAGCAGTCGCCCGTGAGGAAAAAGGTGACTGGTATTTCTATTGGCTCGAGAAACCTTTTCTTTCTGCAGTGAATAGCACCTGGTCGAGGTCCCTTTTGCACACTTTTCGATTCGTGGCCTAAACAGGCGCAGACTTCCTCCTTTGGCGAGACCCCTTTGTGTTTGGCCTTCACACGCCACCAGCAACGATCGGCAAAAATTCAATTGCATCATTTTGTTCCGTTACAGAGGCACTTTCTCCCCACAGAGTCCTCTCTGCTTCCAACCGGTTTCCTCCTGCGTTCTACCATTTCGCGTCTCTCGACACCCACGTACTTAATCCTTTGACTCCTGCAAACATCTTACTCGATATGGATTTTTTTTCTTCGTGGTTTCGCACTGCAATGTTGTTCTTAAATGTTAATTTTATAAAAAAAGTTTGAATGTTTAGGTAAAGAATAAATAAATACTTCTGAGCATTTTAGAAATGCTAATTGATACACACTTAGTCTAAATAAAGTAATTAGTGCTGTTTGTTTAATTACTGTTTGATTGTGCAATTGACGAGTAATTGAAGGTAAGTGCACTTGGAAATTTAATTTTGAATTTCCTTGATAAATGACTACTGGAGAAGGTTCATTGGCTTAAATACCTGAATTGAAGCTTTAGGATTTAATATTGAATTTTCGATTTAGTACTTATCCCTGTCAGTATTAGCCTATTAACACTTGATTGCTATTTTAATCCCAGGTTTTATCTTAAAAAATTTAATATGACACGCAATATTTTCGTTCTTAATTATAAAGTCCATTATTCATTTTCTGTAGGAGGCCACTGGCTTAGATATAATCTTTTTTTGGAAAAGGTTTTGAGAATTCGCGTCACGTGACCTGAAATTGACTGGGATTTACTCATATCTTTGGAAGGACATAAATTCAAAATGGAGGATAACAATTCAAGTATATTTGACACCTGGTGTCTGCTGGCAAAATTTATGTTCCAGTAGGTGGCCTCTCTTCTAAATCGAAATCTCATTTAATCACCACAAATCCACAAATGTAATTTTTTTTAACGCTACGAACAAACTTTAATAAGACTATAATTCACGTCACGAATCGTATCAATATTTAACTTGAGTTTCATAACAATATTCAACATCAAGACCCTTCAAGATTCGAAAACAGTTTTTCTAAGTTGTTTTTAGGAAAAAAAAACGCGATCAATTTTTGCATATGTAGAGAGGAGGAAAACATTTTTTCAAGGGGTTAAGTGGTTTTCGAACACTTTTCTTTCCTCTTTTTTTAATAGGCCAATCTTTTTTAATTAGATCAGCCGGCAATTTCGAAGATTCCTTTGACAAAGATTTCACAGGAAGTGGAGAAGCGAGAAAAATCTTTCAATTTGGAACCGATCCAACTTTATTCGGCAAGCAAAAAGAAAACCCACCCCGCCTCTTTCCCGCACAAATAAATTATGGTGAAAAACTCCAGATTAAAACACTCACCTCTTTACACCATTTCTGCTACTGAAACACTAAATTGGACACGAAGAAAAAAATTGCCACCCGTTGAAAAGATTAAAATATCAGACTGAACACCAGAAAATTGAAAATCCAAATGACTCTAAAGCCTTGACCAAAATTCTGCAGAATTTGCTTTATTTAGTAAAAAAAAACAATGGCTAATATTTCATCCAATTGTGAAAGACTCCTTAAAGTTGCTGCACTAAATTACTGCAAGCTTAGAGCAAAAAGCCAGTCTTTTTCACCATTCGTTGACTGCAATGCTTCAGTCCTTTGGCAATGAATTGCTGGCAATGGCTCTTGCAATGACAATAAGGGCGCTTTCAAACCCAGGGGCATCTTATCCTGTTGGTTAGCATGTGATTTCTGGAATTTACAATAAATTTACACAGGGTCGAACCTTTCCCAGCTGTGAATTTGGTTTAATTAATTGGCTTTGATTATCGCTGGCGCAGAGCCAATGGCTAATTCAAATCAAGATGGCGTCAACCAAGCCAAATTTCATTAGATATTTTTTTTTTAGATTTCGTGCAACGTTAATTTTGTCTCGTTATTTACAAGATGCTACAAACCAATTACTTAACCTGAACTTACTTCCGCCGCATGATTACGGTAGGAGAAGTTTGAAATCTCGTTAGCTGAACTGCACGCGTAATTGGAAAAATAAGTTGCCAATAATTTTTTAAATCAAGTTCGAAATCCATTTACTACGAAATAATAAACAATATTCTTTCTCATTGCCAACACCATCATGTAAGCTTAATGCACACATGCGAAATGTATTATTAGTGCAGTAAAGTGGTTTCGAAAATCAGAGCTGTGCCATCATCTCTTAAAATTGATTTCCACAGATTATGAATGATCTATAACTCATTTGTTAAGCAACGGGGTTCAACTAATTTAGTTTATAATTGAATTTTCTTACTATCACTTTTAAGCTGCAACAGGATTGAATATTAACTCATTCCCATTACAGCTGAATTCAATCACAACTAACAATTTATACATCAGTCCTTGAAGAAAGTTTTCGTTGACAAAAGAGAAGTGGACAATGAGAAATTCAGACAATGGTGGGTGGAATCTTATTTTCAACCACCCTTTTCCCAAGAGAAATTCAATCTTATTCCCAACCTAGAAAAATAGAAACATTACGCTGGCGAAAGCGGAGACAAACGTGGAGTGTTGTTTATCAAACTGATTAAAGCAAAACTAATAAACGTGATTCCAACTGAGATGCCAAGAAGAAAATTCCAGAGATTCTTCATGTGACATGACGACAAAAAAAAAAAAACACCTTAAAAAGAAATCAGCACAACCTGGGTTGATATTACCAGGTACAGAATCAAAGCAAGCGAAAGACAGAAAATCAGTCCATAGATAAAATAAAATAAAGGACGTGATAAGTACGGCACGGTTCTTTTTTTGTGAAGACGTTAGAGGCAGAGAGGAGCAATTGGCTCTCACCTTGGCGTGCCACTAACCAATTGGACGAGTCACTTAGGAATTCCCGGCCCAAACATCAGCCCATCATTCGAAGTAAACGGTCCCCGTCCTCCTTAAAGCCACAGCTCCATCTTGGCAACGAGCCCTCGTCACGCGCATTTTCTTAATTAAATGGGACAAACTAAGAAGTACTTGCCCCTGCGACCAATCGTTTCCATCAATCGAAAACAACATCGGGCCACCGTCACGACAACCTCGTTACGTTCTTCTCGATTACTCACTTTTTTCTTCATCCCTTTTTTTTAAAACTATTCTCTTACCACGTAAACACATTTAAAAGACGAGTCTTAATTCGATTGTCACGTTGTGCAAAGTTAAAAAAAAAATGTTGAAAAAGTTGTGTATGAGAAAGGAACGATAAAAATGACCTTTAGGGTTATTAAGTGAATTAACCAAATTGAATCTCTAATGGGATCAAAATTGCTAACAAGGGAAATGATGGCTAGTTATAAAAAGAGGGTTTAAGGTGATTTAATAAAGAGTGCAAATAGATACTAACCTATGCATTATCAACTAAAAGATAATTATGAAACTTGCTTGATAATAAGGTTTGCAAATTTAGATAATAAGTTAACAGAAAATATTCAAAGAAATATTAGTAATTACATATAACTAGGTGCCCCGAACTGCAACACATCCTGCATCAAATTGACGAGCAAGGCTAATAAAACGTTAATATTTAGAATCAGTTCACTAGCGGAAGTTGAGGTTTAAGACAAACAAGTTTTACACCATACGAGAAAATTTCTAGATAATGGTTAATAAGTGTTTAGAATGATGCCTCAATTGAAGAAATCAACCAAACCAAAATGGTTTAGAATGATGCTTCAATTGAAGAACTCAACCAAACCAAAATGGTTAACCATCTAGCAAATAATAATACAATGTAAACATTACATTGGAATCACTCAATGGGCAGAAGTAATTTACTTAATTACCGATATTGTTATGTAAATAAAAACTGACACTATAAATTCACAATTTATTATAAGGTGGCTTTAAATATTTAAAAACTGGTGTAATTTTGTTCGAGTTATGTTTCTGCAATTTCTCTTCAAGTAAGTTCCTCATCTTAATTGAATCAGTGAATGTCCGAGAATTAACGTAGCAACACATCAAAGATAATTTCATCGTTGGTGGCGCAGCGTTTCGAATGATTAATTAATCCGGTTTCCTACAGATGCAAATAAAGAGCCACCATTATGATGTTGGGGCTTTGTTTTACCCAGATATGCAGCTGTGACTTACTTTCACTTTGATCTATCAGACGATTTAATGCACGACACTTTTGGCATGTTTGTTATTCTAAGTAAACTCTCCATGGGAGAATATTTCCGCTTAAAGATGATAACCGTGAGGGAGACAATTTTCCTCAATTTCGACCTACTATATTCGATTTCTGCTTAGTTTCATCGGACTGGGACATCTGGCGGTAATTAGGCGGAGTTAGTTTTAAGCGTAATTGGTGTTAAATTATTTACGCCATCAGATGGTGGGCGAACTTATAAAACGAGGTTTGGCGTGAATTATTACAAGACTAATTAGGCTTAAATTATTAAGTTTGTCATCAAAAAGTGATTTTAACAAAACAATTTTGGGATTTCTAACGGCAATTTTAATTGGATTTAAATTTGCCAAGTCTTTACGACGCTATCTTGAATTATTTTTAACGATTATAAAAAGATTTTTTTCTATGTTTAGAGTCTACGACGTCATTTGAATTTATTTAACATGTAATCCAAGTGCTCACCTTAACTACAAATCCAATTCATTCAGCCACGCTCAAAAGGATTAGTCAAGAAGAAACAAACATAAAGTGTAACACTTTGTTTAACAAATATAAATTATTTCATTTCAAGCTGAAATTGGTTACACCAATCTGAATTTTAAAAAAAATTCGAATTATCTCATTTGAATCAAAAAAATTTTTGAAAACTGCAGATAAAATTTTTATTTACGTTTTACCATCATTTTGAAGATTTTTAACAATTCACGAAAGTTCCCTGAAGACTCGTGAAGAAAATTTTTAGAGCAAACAGCCTGAAACAAGGGTAGGCCATCGATTTATCTCCTACTACACACATTCTCACTCTCAGTGTTTGCGTAAATAAACAATAAAGATCGGATTAAATTAATGCGACTGAAAAGAATTTACTCTAACTACTTGATTATTTAAACAGTCAGAAAAAAGAGGAGCGAGTCTCGAGATGAGTGCAAAACAAGGATCAGACAGATGTTTTGTAAATTAGCAAAGAGCGTCGCTCGACCGGGAGACAATTTCGCTTCATAAAACCAAATAAAAAGCAACTTAGCGGAAAAAGGCAACGACGACAAGAGACAAATGGACGCGGAGACGATGTTCCATTCTTAGACTTTGGATGCGACTAAACGCACCGTGAGAATGTTTATGTATGAACCGACCACTTGACTGGAAACAACGAGAATGGATCTCGAGCCAACTTACACCGAGAAAACTCCACATTTTCCCCTACTTGTTTCCCTCAAATGTATAGATGGATAAAGCCATTTTGAAATTATTATCCGCAATGCTAAGCTGACATTTTTATCTTTTGCCATCGATCAAGAGTTTCAAGTGTAAACATGGAGTTAGATTTGAGTGTAACATTGAGGTAGTGTGTTTTCACATGCGCACGCTTAAATTAATCCGAAAAATTAACACAGATAATATCTCTGTTTACAACTCGTCCTAATACTCTGTCGTGATCACAACAAATGTCAACTGAAGAATTTACCACAAAGTTTTCTTGAAAAATGAGTAATCGCCAATACACACACACACCTAAGTTTGGTACAAACCATAACTGACCATAAACATTACAGTAGCACCACGTTATGAATAACTTTTACACATAAACTACCAGCATTTAATGGCTCAATCAAATGGTTATATTAATTCGTATTTACAATCAGATAAAAATATAGTATAAAAAGTAATAAATAATTTCAGCAATATAAAAAGGATCCTAGTTTGAAGCACTCAATAAATTATTTTGCATAATCCACTCACTGGGCTGCAGCGAGTTTTGCCTTTGTCCATATACACTGCTCGAAGCGGACAAGGCAAATTGAATTACCGGGCATAACGTATATATCTAAACATTTCATATTTTAATGTGATCACGTTCCTCCTTTTCTATTTTTGTTAAAATTATAGTAGCGTAAGAAAGTTTAAACTATACTAAAATGTAGAAACAAAAATACAACGCAGGTTGTAGAATGCATCGAAGAAGTGTAAAATATGAATAATGAAGCTTTTTACGATTCTTTTCAGCAATAAAATCAATTTGCAATGAAATCCAAGCTAAATTACTTACATCACAGCCTTTTCAAATCCATAAAACTTTGAAGCAATTATAATTGGAAAGTTCACGTTTTACGACCATTTTAGATTGCTGAGATCACTCAATCGAAATCGTTTGGTCACGCCGACATTTGCTATTTGTCACCCGTCATGCACACCATTATATCACATTTTACAGGGTTGGTTGAATCCATCAACCAGAATAAAACCCACAAACTCCAAAATCAATCTATTACATTTTTCGACTTAAATTGAGTCCTTTACCAAAAGAACAGAAATGCACGTGAGCTATTATCAAAATGACTGCAATAAAATGTTTGCCAGGTCATACGTTTCAACTGCGAGTGGTTGTAAATCAAAATAATAAAAGTATATACGTGAAATGATCGAGACGCACTGAATATCGAAGAGGATTCGATCATGCGACGACGAAGACATCTTTTGCATAACAATGAGCAAATTAGAGTTGGCAAGCGAAGAATTATCCTACCGCACGATCTGTGTTGAGTACGCGACTAATTAATTTCGCAAGTTCAAATTAAAAGAGCACAATTATGTAAAATGTAAATTTGTTATTTCTTTTTAAATTTTTTTTTTATGCAGAGAGGAAGAGGTAGCAGGTGTGGCAAGGGCCGTTTCAAATGCTGATATTGTATTCAGTCTAACACATGAAGGCAACAGCTGTCACTTATCGACTCGTTCCTGCAACATCAGCTCATCTTTCGACCAAGGCACAATTTTCATATTTCCATGCCGATCAACCGGAACTGGAAATGCGGTCTTGCTAGTGTTGGCCGACAGAGAGCTTTTCAGTTCCCGACCCCGGCTAAACTCGATTAAACAAAGTGGTTTCGAAGATTGTGCTCACTGGATTTATTATCCTTTATAGCTTAAATCCAAATCGATCGATGCGTTAATCCTTTGTTTACTCCCAAGAGGGAAGTTTAGTTGGTGTTGGTGGCGCGTTTTAAAGCAGGTGTGACTCGACTAAGAGCAGGATATTAATCGACCCACGCACCGACACACATTCTCATTAATTCTCTCTTCACTTTGCTTTTCTGATTAGTTAATTACATTCTACCACATCTGTCTCCTCTTGAAATGTGCTCAAACTACCAACCAATTGCCTCATAATAATTCAAACTGATGGAATCTTCTCGTCAGAAAGCTGCATTTCCTGTGCATACTTTAAAATAAATCCCTTTTTCAATAGTGCACTTCAAACATCAAATGGTAAAAGAAAACAGTAGCAGCTGCCTCCTGTAATACCAGCCTAGCAATATTCGTCCTTTGTAGCAGAATTGTCTGCAATACTTTCCAATTGATCCAACTGTTAAGCCTATTGCAAGAAAAAATAAAAGATGGGACGACGCATTCCAGACAAATCCCTCTACAAGAAAACTAAGTACTTGCAGGCAATTCTTGCTACAGGGAGCAAATATTGAACAAATTCTTGTTATAAAGCATTGAACACCTGATTGGGAATGTAGGATATCGGACTTTCCACCAAAGTTTGTAAATATTCTATTAACACTCAGAAAAACTGAAAACTTCACATGTACTTATTTTGTAACTGTCTCTTTACATCCACACACACACTTAAAAATACATAAAAAGATGTAAGAAAAATTCTATTTATAGAATTTATAGATTTATCTTTTGCAGAGGGACGTGTAAATTCACCAAGACCTATCATCCCGGTTTATTGACTGTGGCCTTAATATATAAACGTATTATCAAGATTCCTGAAGCGTTTTGACAGAGGCAAAGACTATGTTTTGATTAAAAACAAACTTAGGTGGTTTGTATCACGACACCTTCGTACAAAAACACAGCTGATTCGCTTTAACAAATTCAAAAGAACGTAAGAGGAATTTAACGTTAAACACTATCATAATCAAATAATGAGAATTTTGTAACTTTTACAAACACATTACAGTACTGTAAGTAAAAATACACACAACAAAGTCAATTTGTTATTCACTTTGCCTCTTTTTCAATGACAGACATTAAAATATAATTTATCGTCTGCGGTGTTATCTAATTTTTCAAGCGCAGGTGTCACATTACAAATGAAAGAGAGATTCCCGTAGATTCATTTAAAATATTGGAAGTCACAAATTAAGGATCAATTTTTGATTGATAGACATTCATAAAATCTTCCATATTACCACTGATAATCCCGTCTAAAAATTGACATTTATCCGATACTGCATTAAATAAACACTCTGGAATCGATTGAATGTGCACGTGTTACCGTGAACCCTAAGGCAGTAGCAGTACATCAAGGCATTTTCGTTCGCCTCCATTTTGCCTATTATCGTAGTAAAAGGGTTTTGGACGCAGGATAAATGCAATATTCTCCGGACAGAGAAAAGATGAGAGAAGGGAAGAGATGGAAGGGCAAGCGAGTCTACGCACGCACTTCAATACATTTCCAAAAGCCCAGGTTCTTAAGTGCTGGCCGTTTATGGACGAGGAAATGTCGACCCGTGTCCAGTCGTCGAGTCCAAAGCCTGTCGTGACTCGGTGGACAGATAGAAATCTGAAACGGGTGCACACAACAGGCGGCAATCGGTTTGGCCACAGCAAAGCACACGAGGGTGCGTTTCAACTACACAAAATCGGAGCATTGCTGTGGCCTAATGTCTTCACCGAGACTCGTATAAAGTTAGTGGAATCTAAGCTGGATCTTTATTGGTCACTTCCCAACTCTTGCTACTACCAAGTCCAGACAAAACGACGGGATTTACTAGTGACTAGCTAACTTTGTTGGGTAAGCTTTTATTAGGGGCACTCATTTTCTTCCCTTTACATCATACTATTGGTTACTAATGATTGCACAGTTCTTCATCTTCAATATTTGAAAGTAACTTCATTTCCGGTCACGAAATGAAACAGCACTTTCGCCTAAAAAGAAATCTGAAATCTCATTGCGTTCAAGATTAGTTTACACTGTCGGAAAAAACGTAATGGAATTGTGTCGTTTCTGGAAAAGAAGAAAACTTTGTGCCCCAGTAATACATAGAACAAATTTTCCACCTTGAGTCTAAGAAAACTTTAAAAAGTTAAATCTCATTTTAGAGTTTCCCCTTTTTAACGTTCAGTATCATTTTCACTATAAAAAACCTGTAGCTAAATTATATACGACTAGCAGAACTAACCTTAACAAAATTCAAGTGAATTGCCTTTCAAAGTTTAGAATGGTATCCTGACTAGACGGCATCTATTATTCATTTATTCAATCATTACCAACTAAACCATCTCATTACCCGTTTTTTACGATGTTAAACAGAAAAAATCCAACTGCTTAACCTATACTTCCCCACATCCGTATTCAGAACAAGCAAAAAAAGTCAGTGTTGAACCATTTCACTTGAAACTCAATATACAACTTTTATCTTAAAGCGATCGCTTGGATACTCGTGTTTTCACGCACTTTTGTGTAAATTCATATGCAAATTGCACTTTATACAAACACTGGGGAAAACGACAATTGTGCAAAGAGAAAGTCTACTTGTCATTTGATTTATTCTTTTCTATTCCCTCCTGCTGTTGCCTCGCAATTTAAATCCACCAACACTTTTGAAAACCCGTCGAAAATCTGTGCACACGCGACAAACAAAGTCCATTAAAAGTATTGCGCCACCAAAAGGATGAGAAACAATAATCTACAAGTCGACATCCTTCCTGCCAACTAACAAAACTAGTACCGACTCGCTGCAATAAACACTCTTAAAGGAGAGTGTCGAGCATAAAAAGGAAGAAGGTTTAAGGCAAGTGTGAAAACAATCCAGAGCCGAGTTGCCAGCTGCTGACACATCTACCGAGTCTGGTGGGAATAGTAGGCTAGAAAATATGCTTGGCAGTTTGGGGGGAGAAGGGCCCCCTCCGCCTTTGCTCGCTCTCTCTCTCTTACTATCGATCTTTTCTTGCTTCCTAATGTTGTGTTGGCTCCCAACTCTTAGATACCAGCCACTTTCTTATGTCTTCCCCTGGATCTGTTTGCAAATTAGTGCCCAATTCAAGGCTAAAAATTCCCTCTCGCTTTGAGCGAAGAGAAGGGAGAAAAGTTAAAGAATAGGAATAAACAAAAATGTCAAACGTAATGCTTTTTCTTTTGTTTGGCTTTAGAATAATGGGTAAATGAAAGAGCGCATTGGTGCAGAGGTTAAAATAAACAAACGGAATCGTATTAATTCCTTTCATTGCTGTGAAAAGGGGAATCGAAATGGAAACAAAGAATCAAAATAGTAAACGCTTTAGTTAACAAAAAATATTAATTAAACATTACTCTTTCAGTATCGTAATTACAGTTTTGACAAAGCGAATTACTCAAGTCTGAAAATTTTTTATGACTGAGGCTTTTTAGCAAACTTTTTAATGGTGTTATTAAATATAAATTAGATTTATAAAATTTTAGAAGCCTCGTGTGGCTTTATAATGTACTTGAAACCAACAACTGTCTATTATTATTTAATATCCTTAACTTTAATTAATAACCGTCTCCTGTCTTGTAATCTGACTGACGTATATTTTGCTATACTTTTTCAAATAGAATAAATGATTAAAGATGAGTAGAAATGCGTCAGTGACTGCAGAGGTCATAAATAGTGAATAAACAAAAAGCGAGAAAAAAGCCAAAAATTATCGATCAGCAGGAGCTTTGCAAAGCTTGAATTTCTGTCATATCCTGGCATAATTTATTAAATATTTTTTTAAAAAATTCCAAAGCGGCTTTATACTCAATTTTTTTTTCTTCCAGTTTCAGCCACAACACTTTTTTTTATCAACAAAGTCAATTGTAGATTAATGCCAAAACCCACAAGTCAACTTAACAGACCTCACATAAAATTCAATCCACAAAGTTTAATAATTCAATTAAATAATACGACATAATAACATCCTATAGCCATCTCCGCATTACGACAGCAATTTTCTCATTTATATAATTGGGTATTGACCTAGTACTTGACAAATGTCTTCTACCTCAAGCAAGAATCCAATGATTAAAATCCTAGGCTACAAATACAGGTCAATAGCAATTCCAACTTTTAATTATTTGCTTGGCTTCCTTACTGATAAGTAAACAGAAATGATGGCTTTTAAAATGTCATATAATTTTCCACTAGACTGCGCCTTGTCAACAGTGGTTAGCACTACAATTTAATACAAGTTAAAAGTACAATCGTATTGGTGTTTCACAAGTCGAGCAGAAAAAATGGTAATGATGCAGTTTTCTGTAATCAGTTAAGTTTGCCAGGTACTTAACACCTTTTAATGAATTAATTAGACAAGAACACGAGATGAGAGAGCACAAGAACCAATCCGTGTTGAATAGTTGAGCCAAGACATTTCTATGCAAAGCATGCTCGGCATCAAATCTCGAGCTCTTGTGTTCTTGATTGGTTCCAGATTATTTTCCATGCAAAATTCATTCTCTGCTCGGCTTGATTGATTATAACTTAAAAAAACAGACACAAAGAAAAGAGTAATCTCTCTGACTGTTTACTTGATGAAATAAAAAATTGAAAAAATTGAATAGACCGAAAAAGAAGAACGATCATCTCGAATGCAGCATATAGCACCCTGAAATTTTGCCTATTCAGCAGTAAACTCGTTCCCAATCTTACAAAGTCAACATTTTCCAATTGGTTATTGACCTATTCGGCCAATGGGATTATTGCGGTGACCGTATAATCTGATTAAGCCGATCGTGGTTGAAAATACAGACCTAAAGTTTATTGAGGACGACAAGAAATGGCATATAAAGCTCAAATAAAAAAAAATTATTTATTATTGGAGAAAATTTTCAATAAACGATTATCTATTAAAAATTATATAAGTTTTATATTTATAAATTTTATAATATTTTAAGAACCCTTCTAACACTCGCCAAGTTTGATAACCGACCAAAAAATTTTCTATAGCAAAATAAGCAAAATATTGAAATTCTGTTTGGCCTTTGGCACGAAATATGCAAGAAAAGAATGCAAAAATCCAACTCTCGCATTTCTAGGCCAGAAAAATATTGAAAAAAAAAAAAAAAAAAAAATCACATGATCATGCCAAGTTAAAATTTCAAAAGACTGCATATTTTTCTTTTTGGAAAACCTTTTCAGTATTACTGACACCTTAATAATTCCCTTCTAACCCGTTACGGGTTGCAGAGAAAAAAAGAACAACTCTTTTATGTATAAAATAATATTAATTAAGCACATTAAAACTGCCAAATGCATCGGTAAAGATTAATATCTTAAACCAATTATCTAATCTCTAACATTTGTCATGATGAGTAGAGATTTTGTAGCAAATTGTCAGGTTTATCATTTCACATCACGCACAAACTTGCCTGCAAGACACGTGGCACCATTTTACGCATGTGGCACCTGTCTGCTGTTAATTGGCACCCAAACGAGACGCTTTGTGATCTCTGTAGCAAACTTTTTATTAAAAATGTGAGGAAGCCAAATATCGACCCAGAATATGATCCACATTTGGTCAGAAGAGAGACACGCTCGGACAGACTTAAGATTCAGTGATTTGAAGATGAGTTAGAACGTCCTCGGACACGAACCCAGTTGTTGAACGACCCAGATTACACGACTCGAAAAGATATATCACTGAGCTCCGTTGTAGCATCGTTTAAAAAAGTATGGTTTATCGTGGACCATCCTCTATTACGATTTCAAACAGCAATATATTTTTGGATTCCCTTCTTTTTTTCCTCCGAACATTGGTTCGAGAAATTACGATTTTAATATCCAATTGCGAAAGTAGTAGATGTTTACTGAAAAAGACGAATTCACTTGGGGAATTGCGAAAGCATTTTGCAATCGCAAGCAAAGAAAAGTAATGATTACTGGGTATATAAGAGTAGATCAGCTCATGGTCGAATGGAAATTTTCAAAAATAACCAGTTGTATTGAAAAACGCATGAAAAATATTATGAGCTGGATTATGCTATAAACAAACCAAAGAGTATTATGCTGTTGAGGCTAGTAAACTGTCTGGAGTAATGGGATTGATAAGAGACCAGACGACGATGGAAGTAGCTTGATCAATAGAGCGTTAACGGAAACACGGTGGGCACGTCTGAATAACGTTTTCTATTCAGTATTTTATGAAAATGCGTTTATGATGATGTCCACAAAACTCAAAATCTGCATACAAAGAAGGCTGATATAAGATATTGGGTCTACGCATTAATGATACGTGATTTAAAAAATATAACTCGAAAAAATTGGAAATATTTTCACAGAAAGAAATAACAGTATACTTCTACTGTGCTGAAACCCAATATGTTTCCTTAAAAACTTTTTTTGAAACATCAACTGGAGGATGCCAAACGTAAAAACATTTTATAAAATTTATTTCAGCTATTGAGGCCAGACAGTTAAAGAAGTCATTAAACTAAACTACAAAAAGGCAACTATGATAGAAAATGGAAGAAAGTATAAATAAAAAAGATCAATAGTGAAAAGTCCAAAGAGAGTACACAAAAAAACTCTTGAAAGAACTGACTTATAGTGTGCCAAAATTTGACAATATTTCAAACTAATAAAAAAATCAACAGAAAAAATGGAAATCAAAATGGAACACTTTTACCCTACACTTAGCCACCTGCAGGCTTATATTAATATAATTCAACCGAACACTATTCGCACCCTGATGCAGTACACAGTTCAACTCACCATAAAATCATTCTCCACATGCCAAAGGAAAATATCTAAAATTTGTTGCTCCCTCTAGTAATATTTCTTGCCAAACGTAAAACGATCAACAAGGCCTGTAGGCAAGGAAAAAAATACACTAAAACCTGCTGATATTTTTATTATACTTCCTACTGATAGGTTCAAATTCAAAACATGAAATATAAACGTTTGTGATTTTCAACAGAAAAAATTCCATCAATAGATTTTCTCTCCCCTTTCCCTTGCTACAGTCACGGGGGTTTTAGGCAAGGCATTGTGGGGAGCTGGTAAATCCAACACGTAGGCGGAGGAACAGGCTCTGTCATTGGTGTTTGCACCGTGCTTAGCATTTGGAATGAGTGGAATGCATTGCAAAACACACACCGACACATTTTACTCGCCTTATAACACGGCGAAACAAGAGACAACGTCAATTAAATAGCGTATCCGGTACGATTCTAGAGAAAAGGATTTCACGAATTCCAGAGGTACAGCCAACTGGTGGGGCTATAATTAAAGGCACAGTACACAGTCGGTCGTTGGAAAAGATTTTTCCATTTGGAAGCAGACGAGACTCTGCGGCTTAAACTCGACGCTTTCCATTTCATTGATGGATATTTATTAAAGATGATGAGATGGTGCAAATGAGATGGCGCAAACACGATTTCGTCACTGCATCTCTCGCCGATACAAACATTAGCATTTAGACTGGATTTTCACCTTTTTTGACACATATTGGCGCCAAAATCGATACGTAGCAATGTATCATTATGTGCGCAGGCCATTTTGTCAGTAGTGCTATTTTCTTATGCCGCTCACGTGTTGTTCCGATTCACTTTGCATTAATGTCTTTCTCTTTCTCTTCACCCGGAAAAATATTTCTATCCTCTCTAAACCCCAATGCAAAGTGAAATAAAAAAAAGAAAGTATAACTAAATTTTAATGATCAAATATCTATTGTTGATCCTGCAAGGATTTGCACACTTGGAAATGGCTCCACGAAATGAACAGTACTTAACCTAGTTGAGATATACTGACATTACACATGACTGTTCCTAATGTAATTATGCTATAATAGATTGACCACTGAAGTCTGATATAATGTCCCGCGTGTAATTGAAATGAATTAAGTGAAATGCACAACTATATTCAAGTTGGGGTTAAAGGTCATTTACACACCTAATCCCTTGTAACCGCAATTGATTTTTCCAAATTGCAATAATCAATTCTTAATCAATATTTCAACCTCGATGACAAGTTGAATGGCTATTCTAGCTACAGGTAGAAGCCTTATTGATTCTGTATTAAGGTCCTAAACTAGAAAAAAGTAGATTTATCAACACTAACTTGAAAACATGTTGCACTAAACGAAAATTACTGCAACATGTGGTGTACGTTCATCTCCAATTTTCACTCTTTATTTTTTTCACTCTCTTTTTACGAACCTTGCAGATTTTCTTTTCCGACAATAGAAAACTCTAACACTCTGTAATCCTTCTCTCAGTTGCTTTTTAAAAAATTCACCCCACATAAATTGAAAATCCCCATCCGTAAAAAAAAGTAATTTAATACAAGGAAAGTTAAAATTAATGATGCAAAAAAAAGGCAAGTATCACAAAGAAAGAGGGATAATAAAGTGAGGGTTTAAGGGCGCTTTTGCCTCCTCTAGCTGTGAGCAGAAATTTACTTTTCCTGCAAAGACTGAGACACGTAGTTGGTTAAGTAAGAAAATCAGGGAGAGCGAGTGGCGCCATCACTAACAAGCAGAGAATATTTTTTGACGTGAAACCACGATGAAAAGATGATGCTTGACTATTTATGAAATCGGAGAAATGACGCCTGTCGTTAAATAGCTAATTAATACGTTACTATAATTAGAGAGTACGTTTTAGGGGATCGATTGACGTGCACCCAAACGGATCCCAATCAAAACAGAGAGGAGGAAAGAATACAAACATCCAAAGGTAAAGTAAAGTGAAGAGAGACTCACCGATTAGACCAATCGGAGCGTGCGATCGGATGGGACGCGTCGGTAAACTAGTCACTGCTCGATCCACGGTTCGATGCTGGGAGATGGCGACGACGAAGTTGGCGTCCGCATTCGCAGCCCCATTCTGACTGAGCTGCGCTCCTCGGAGGCTGCGCCACGCATCTTTTGGGTTTCGCGACGGTTGCGACATCTGTGAATAAAAAGAATAAGTAAATAGATGAGGAAGATGATGATAATGCAATCCGGTGTTATTCACGACATCGTAAAACGCGACGACTTAATGTTCCCCACCACAAAACAAACTCGTCACTCATTTACCCTACACAAATTAACGCCACAAAAACTAAACCGGTATTAAAGATGCGTTGAAGAAAAACGATCGTTGGTGAAATTAGGAAGATAGATGGGGTTAGAAGACAACTGAGATCAAAGAGCGTGATGGCGTGGGGGTAACGTTTGGGAAAAAAATGTAATTGAATGATGTTGAATTTGGGTTAGAATTGGCTGTTTTAAAGATGAGTGTGGAAAAACGATTTTTAAAATTAAAAAGACAAAGAAAACGGTTTGTTGAAATGTTAAGTCATTTCAAGCTTTCTGCAATTGAAAAATGTTAGCTCTGTTTATTTTTTTTAATTGTATTTACGGTTTAAATTAATTCTTTAAAGTTGTGGCAAAGTGAAATAAGTGAAATAAAATATTCTTTACTTCATTATTAATCTACCAATGCATTTAAAAGCTGCCAAAAGTGGGATCTTGAAATACAAATAAGAGTCATTTTCTATTTAATTAGTAGCGACATATTTTGAGCGGAAAACGTATAATGCAAAATTGAACATGCAGAATATTAGAATTATAGTATAGTTTCAAAAGTTAAATTTTTCAAATGCCTTTTTGAAATTAAAACTTAAATTATTTGTGTTTTTGAATTTTTATCACTTACGGCCCATGCCGACAATTACAGAGGCATCGGCTAATTCAGGACTTAGCACGGACGCACATCTCCCGAGTACGATCATAATGAACTTTGTGGATAACAATTATAATGATTTTCTGTTGTTTTGTGTTCTTAATCAACCGAATGAGAAAGATATTTACCTTTAACCAGCACGGAACGTGGACTTGCCTCTTAAGACTAACAAAATGGCGGACTCAACGAGACTGCGTGCCGACGTGTGTGCGCAAGCGCAAATAGGAAATATGAACACACATAACTTTGTAGTTACACATTATTGAAACTTCTTACACCAAAATATTTTTCGGAGGTTTTCTCCAACGTAAGTTAATTTAATAATTCATTATACATTTTTTTTATTTTTCCAAGGGTTAGAGGGTACGATACTCTAGTGCACAGTTACATTCCAATGTCCTACAGATGTTTTTATATTGTTACCCTATTTTTAAGCCAATTACTTTTCATTCTCGAGGTTATTATGGACTTTTTGCATAATAACTGTTTCTAAATTGCGTTGATTTGCAACAGGAGGGTAGAAATTGACAATTACTAATTCACTTTTATAATCAAACAAAGTAAAATCTCAAAAACCCAGCTTCACTAAAATTTCTGAACTTTACCTCCACAAAAATTCCTTCTCGTTTCTAGTCACCAAACCTTCAGACTGTGTGACCTGTAAACCAGTCACGACCGGAGAAACAAACTCGTGTGTCGGATTCTTTCTAAAGAATTAAGACTTAACACTTTGATGGGAGATTGTTTCGATTCTCTAGAGATTCCCCCAGGATTATTTTGGTCCAAAGCCAACACAAGCGTGTGTTTTTAAGTAAGACGATGTATCGGTCACGTGCAAGACGAGGGTCATCGCGTGAACTGACAGCTCGATGCACTTCGACGAAAAATCAATAGAAATTCTTGTACTTTGCGGCACAAGACGAGACAACAGCTGTTGTTTTCAACTCAAAACCAAAATTTTTTTCTTCTTCTTCCGCTGATTTTTCCACCAGATGGAATTGTGTGTAACCGCTAGAAACTATCTAAAACGCTACTAAATTCATAACGGGATTGAATCTTTTCAAGTCAGGTGAGGCGAAATGAAACGCGAGCTTGAGGTCGACAACCTTAGTGTGTTTGGTCAGCCGAAAGTAAATCTGGTTGCGTCACCACGCAGGAAGGAAGTGGGTGGCCATTTTGAAAGGCATTGGCAACGTGGATATCCTTCAAAAGAACTGTTTGATCGATGATAATTGGGGGCTAAAGGAATGCTACACGGCTATAAATTAAACTCTACTAGAGAACAACTTTTTGCAATTGCACAAATGTGGTTAAATAAAGTCAGTTTTTTTTAAAAAAAGTCATATTTATGATCCTTGATATTTTTTTTGTCCCTAATACCAAATCATAGATAGGAAAGAACAACTTATTACCAGATAGGAAACTTTTTCCCATTTGATAAATTAAAGTTTCGGCAGTGTAAATCATTCATTTTTATACGTTTTATAAAAACCAACGCCTGTTAGTCCATACAAATTACTAAGTAATTTTTCTCAACGTTAAAAAAATTCGAATTTTATAGCCACGAGTTGTTAAAATTCAATTTTTTTTCTCTTATTTCTTTGAATCTAAATTCGATTTTGACGAAAAGATCAATCTCGCTATGTATAAAATTGTTCGAGCAGCGATAAATTTCTTGGAGTAACAGCTGGACGAGAAATCGAGTGAATAACAAGCAAACTCCATTCAGCACGCGTTGCAAAATATACACAATTTTTTTTCCCTTTCCATGTGTAAACAGCTCAAAGATTTTCTTCTACTTGTTACCGGTCAAACGACTCATTTTAGAAGTAATCAAGTGCCTCTTGTTGAGTCGGGCTTAGAAATGGAAGGAACCACATGAGGAAAGTTGCAGGCACAAAACTCTCAGCTTGTCCTTTTTATTGCTTCTGTCCCTCGTGGTAATGGAACTAGGTCCCCTTTGCCGCCAACGACGAGGCCTCACGTGAGCACTGGAGCGTAAGAGAAGCGGCTTCCATTCTCCTTTCTCTCGTTCTCTCCCTTTCCTCCTTCCATTTCTGTCTTCCTGACTCTTCTAGTATCGAGCCAAAAGGAGACTCGAGCTGCCTGCCCTCGCCTTGACCTACTGCTCAACTCATATTATCCAAGTTAAATCACATAGCTACTCGTCGTCGTACGTCATGCAACAATTCCCAACTGACAGATTGCAGTCTTGAAAGTTATAGGGCGTAGACTTGTTTTAAAAAATTATAATAAACCAATAATTTTTGCAGTCGTTAATTTACATATTCAATTCTGGTTTAGAGTTTAATTTTTAAACTCAATTAGTGCTCCCTCTAATTAATGGCTTAAGTGCATATACAACTCCATCAGCAGAAACCGGTTTATAAAATATATATTAGTTGCAATTTAATTAAATTAGGATGGTTTTTATCAATTCCAAACTTATTTTCCATTTTGCCATGTTGTTGACCGTGCTAGTATTAAAACTATGAACACTGTCCGTAGAATTAAAAACGTTGATTTGATTTTACCAATATCCTTTCAAGTAATTGTAATTAAAAAGATTATTGAACAATGTCTGCTGATCACAGAAAAAAATTTTTTTCTCACATTTTCCAACCCTGTTCAAAGATCTTCAAATTTGTCAGTCTCGAGGTCATGATGGTAATGACTCTGGAGCTTAACTAACCCACTTACCAGCTTTAAAGAAACTCAATGTGTAAATGCCATTTTGCACAAAACCTTTAACGCTCAATAGATCAAAAGTCAGCACGAATTGAATAATTTAATTCGACTCAGACAAAATTCGTATTTAAAAATGGTCAGTTTTAAAACAGTACATATTAAAGATTTACGCCTTTAATAAAATAAAACTTATTTTAATTAAAAACTGTAATTTAAAACTCGCATATTCAATATTTTGAACACATAAATAGACAAGTTGCACAATTTTAAATTTAAAAAATTGTTAGCAGTATGTGTAAAAATAGAAAAATTATCACCTATAATTTGGTTTTATCCTACTAACTGAAAACTTTGCAAAGTTAGAAACGAAGTTTGCACTAGCGTCAACAACACATTTGCACCAATTTAGTCGTTAGAAGGATCTTTGACGAGTTCCTTAATCCGGCAGCGGCTCCCTCTCTTATCGTCGCATAACAGAGTTGCACACTCGTCTGTGTTGCTCATTTTGCAACTCTCTTCTCGTCACTTTTACTAGGCGAGTGGCCCACTTGGCATGTGGGCTCACTGCATATTTACGATCTCGATTCGGGGAAGGAAAACTGAGACGCTGCTCTCATGCTCATACACATTTCAAATATTATAAATAATAAGCACAACGCTCGCTCCCCGAATGGACGTCTCTTACTAATGCAGAATGAGACGTATGGGGGATTACTTGCTCAAAAACAGCCTGACAACTGTTAAAAATATATGCGTAAAATGGTTAGGGCATCCTCTATAAATCACAATACAGTCAGAACAGGGAACGAGTGATGGAGACCAATTTGGTTCGCATTGCCACTACAATTTGGACAAATGCACAACGAAAGAAATGTCTATCGATCAAACATCGACATGACGACAGAAAACAGAGTTTCCAAAATGGAAAAAAAAAGAGGGCAACGTGTTTTGATCGAATGTCTTTGCCGATTGTGCCAACCCGTTGCTTCTTATCTCAAGTCGTTAAAGAGAAAAGGAAATTAAAAAAGAGGCGTAATCTAAATGAAAAATGACGTACGACAGCCGAGCTACACTCGACGGCGCCACAATTACCCGAGGAGAAAGTGACACGCAGACGTCTTCGACCCTGGCGCCGAGTCTCAAAACTGTCTACACCGCATCACCACACCCGATTGATGACACCCGACACTCGTCACCCAAGATTCACCCTCACACCCTAACTATTAAAACTAAATTCCAACGCTTAAGGCTCTGATGAGCTGCAATTTTCAAAAGCTCCGCCTGATGCTTCCCTGCACAACATCTCGTCACTCGTTACTTTTAATCAATGAAACAGATAAAAATAACAGTATTAACAGAATAAACATTCGGCAAAACCGTTTTATTTTGACAATAGTTTGGGTAAGGTTAAAACAAATTTTACGTCACTTAATATTAAAATCTCCGCTTTAAACGTTACATTTACTTCATAGTAATATTTGTTTTTACAAAAGACTTTTTTTTAAATACTTATATACAGACATCCCTCAGGAAATTTGAGGAAATACAGTATATTAATAATAAATTCCCACAAGCAGTTTTGTTTGTGAAGTTTTAGTCTGGTAAAGAGTAGATATTTTGCCTGTGGTTTTATTTCTCATTATTATGTTGTCTTCTAAAGTAATACAGACGCGGTTTAAATAAACATTTGCAAAGAAGTATATACAATGTTAAGTAAATATTAAGTCTTGTACTAAGTTGTATTTTCGTTTTGAAATCAAAAATTCTAATCATGAAATCAGGATTAAGTAAAAAAAGTTACTAGACTTCACTAGTAATTCATCTTTCTTAACCCAGAATTGTCAATTTTTTAGTACTTCAAAAGTTGGACTACTCCCAATGAAAGACGCAACCAATAAAAACACCAAGATCAAAGCAAATAAATTCACTGAAAATCTCGCACATGCCAAATGGAATACCTTTTTTTCAAAAAAAATGTGAACTTCTCACATAGAGAAGTTGTGAATAGGTGTTCTCACTATCTGACTTTTTCTCGGCTTCTCTTACAAATAGTGTTTACTCCACTTCACCGAACCAATCTTCATTAATTTGGTGAAGAGATGAATTCGTTGCCTAGGCAACATGAAGACCTTAGAGGAGCCCCAAAAGAGGACCGGTAGCGGCTTGCAAATTAGCCGTCGTGTTGGGAGGGTTGCACGTTGCAATATTGCACGCTGGGCTAACTTTGATTTTCCCCCTTCTCATTTTTATTCGAGGCAATAACATGCTAGAACGATCTTTGTGCTCCACCGAACGAAAAGTGTAACGTATTTTTTTTTCTCGCGAATTTTCACAGCTGTGCATTGGGTAATAAGATGGAAACACATGCAAGAAAATGTTAAACATAAAGTTAGGCAAAGAAAAAAAGAGGGAAAAAAATTAAGCTTAGGATTGTGTAACAGCAGGCGCCGTCTGAACGGGCGACAAATTTCTCACGGGATATTTAACTTTATTGTGTTTTTGCATATTCATACATTTTTGCTCCTCCATTAAAAATGCTGCTCTCCACTCACTTTTATTGCACCATGCAAAACGATGGCGAAATTGTGAAAACAGAAAAAAAAACTGGTTCACCACCGCTTTTCAACCACCAACAAAACACAATGTGCAAAATGGACCTGCCAATGCGACCCTAACGTGAGAATGTGCCGTACAAATGGATGGGTAAGAATGGGAATTGATAAAGAAAAGTTTGTTCTTTTAGAACTTAATAAAAGTGTTCAATTTGTAAAGAGAGCAAAATGTATAATGACACAATTAAAATTAAATTTAAATCATGAATAATTTAGTTTTAAAAGAGGTCTTGAATTCTAGAGAAATCCTCTGGGAATCTATTAGTTTAAAGCGTATCCAAAACAAGTAATTTTCTGACACCACTGTGAGACTATTCAAATGATGCCATTCCATTATCTTTAAACTTTGTTTGCATTTTGCATAGTTTAATAAATAAAAATTTAATTTGCCTTTTTTCTTTAAAAAAATAAGAACGGCTTGGCTTTTATTTGCATATTGTAATTTAAAAACAAATCAATTTTCTTAGTTCCGGACCGGCTTTTGAGCTTATTGCCCCTTGGGTTGAAATGAAGTATTCATTTCAACATAATTTAAGGTGAAAAGCCCTCTTTGTTCTAGAGTGATGTGTTAATATACGTCACTGCTCAGTTTTTTTTTTTTTTTTTTTTTTTGTATAAAAATTCTAAATCTGTTTTCTGCTGATATTAAAATTTCAATTCACAGTTTTTATAATTTCCAAATTCTTTAGTTCCGGATTTTCTTTCGTGGTCGATTCCCAATTCCCAAATTGAGGATTTGAGGTACATGAAGCGGATTAAAGAGCTCGCCATTTTGTTAGGCGTTGTGAAAGCATCTTGAAAAATTGCAGTTGCGCAACCAGCTGCAAAAGACATCTAAATAAATAATTTTAAAAACAGTTTTCAATTAATTTTTTATAGTGCAATTATTAAAATGTACTAATCACTTTTGTTCCAACACTAAAAAGAGTTTATTAATTGTGTAAATAAATATTGCTTTTATAATTTTTTATTAAATTTTCAGTGTGTTTCTGGCAAACTCAATCCCTACTTATACAAACAATGGACTAATCTAATTATTGATTTTAATTTCACTGTTGTTTGAACTTAATACCACTCTAACTGTCTATCTGCTGTCACTTTTTGAAGACAATTGATGACGTTGTCTTGTAACAAGGATAAGCCCCGGTCAATCCTCTTTCAATCCTTGCAAAGAGGGTTCCCCGGTTCAATTTGTCATGTTCTTGAAAAATTGCACCTAAAAATCAAATTTCTAATTTAATTGCGAAGTTTTCGATTATTTTATTCTCCAGAGTGCTTAGATAAAAGAAAAGAGCATTTTCTCTATTTTATAAAAGGATTGTTTATCTTCTTTAATAGTAAACTTCAGTCTAAAACTAGATTAGAATTTACCTTTTGCAACGTGTCTGGAGTTATTAGAAACAATTTTCAAGCTGCTAGGTATTATAAGTTGATGAATTCATTTTAAAATGGAGGAGCAAAGTTAATAAGCCGACCAAATTAATCTGCCTTTCTCACTAATAAATTAGCCGGTGAAACAAATAAAATTGGAAGCGAGCAACATAAATTTCTAATACACATTGCTAACACTTGGTTTCTCCTAATAAAATTTTTTCAGGGGATAATGAAGTAAGAAAAATAATTTACAACTTTTCCTGGAAGTTATTAAAAATACTTTTAAGAGACTGTTCTACATGAACTCTTACAACCCAAAAATGGCAACTTGGAAAAAACTGTGTATATCTCATTAAAAAAATGCTTTCTACAGATTAAATAACCTTTAAAACTTTGCACTTAATTTCCATATAAGTACAAATAAGCTTATTGATTTTTTAATAATTTAATGTGTTGAATATAACTTGCACTTATATTTGTTGTGGTATTTACTACTTTACTTTTACTTATTTCACTATATGTTTTTCATTATGGGTTTGATAGTATCGGCATTTTGTACTCTTCTGGCACAACTTTTATCAAAATTGTGAGATAAAGGATAAATTTGAAATGAAAACTTTTGAAATGTAAATTATTAAAGTTATTACATTTTAAACGTTTAATATGACTAATTAGTAGAAGAGGGCAAAACACTTTAATTACAATTCTCTACTGGAACTACAGCTGGCTCCTCGTGATTTAAAAATAATGAAATGAATTTATCACACCTAAATTTACTTTTCATCTTTTTTCCCAACCTTAATATAAACATTAAAATCTTAATACATCAGCAAGACAACTGTAAAAATTCCATTTGTTCTTCTTCCCTACTCTGGAATTTTAATGACAAGTTGTAAAAGGAAAAAATTAAAAAGACTCGTCAAATACTACAATAGGATCGTTATGAAAGTCAGCTTTTCAAGAATGGCACTCGACATTTTAATGATAGATTGCGATGTTCTCCCACCATAAAAACTTGATTAATGTAACGTAACTAAAAAGTGCTCGCTTTCCCTACACTTTCTTCTTTTTCAAAGCCCCGTCCAACTTGTTTTGTCGTACTAGACGAACGTATAAGCGAAGCTTTTTGGCACGGTCTGGTCTCGACTTCACGAGCTGTCGAGTGTAGTGTCTCCTGCCGGCACTGCGCTTAATATTCTTATGGCAAAATCGATGGCACAGGGGGCGAAAGTCAGCTGCAAATGAAGTGCACTGCCACATCCACATCCACAACCGTCTCCCCTTCTATCTCTCTTTCTCCCCCCTTTGGTGTTGCTTTCTGCCTACAGAGGTCAGAGCACCGAAGAGTTAAAACACGGGCGCTTGTAGTTTCGGCTACAGATGAATTCGAAATCAGAGTTCGATGCCAACTGCAACTGATTTGCAGTGCAAACGACTTGGGAGAATCGGATTTCCAATCCGGTGTTGGTTGTGGGGTCGAGGATCCTATGTCACGACTAATAATTGCCAAGACTCGGTGCTGCTGGCCGCAATCAAATTATTTACAAGTTAAATTTCAATTTAGATATTCTTCGCAGGTCGTGAATTTTAAAAGCTCTCTCTATTTACCCCCATTTTACTCTACTTGGCTTTTTATCCGACGTGACAAGAGGAGCGAACAAGGATTAAAGAGATGCGCCTGCTCCTTACATTGGGTTATGAAGTGTGGGTGCTCTTCAAATTGCTGTCACACAGAGAAAGCGAATGAGTGAGTTGGGGATTGGGCAAAGAGGAGGGGGGGATATCGAAGGAACGTGTCCACTACCACTTATTACAGCACGAAACGCGCTGTGCACCGGCTTAATTAACTCGAGCACCGAACAGCTGACGCGGCTTCGACTCGCCACCCCTCACAAGCGAGAGCATCATCAACAACCTTTGACCCTTCTGCCAATGTCGAAACGTACGCATCGCATTTAGCTCGTCGTTTCACACACACTTGTATATCCCATTTTCTCTGCAACTGGGTTTTAGTTAGAATTTCGTAAACACTACTAATTGTTACAATCCAACACTTGCAACGTAAAAAATATTTAATAATTAATTACTCTGTTGACTGATTCAATTGAACGTACAAAATGCCTTTTGGGAGTATGAACGCTATTAACATAAATAATTTGTATGTATAAATTACCTACTTTAATTTTTAATTTTAATATTTTTGTCACATTTATCAAAAGGTGTTAGGCAATAAAATTGCCTGGTGCTTGGTGCACCAATCTTTCTCTGAGAATAAATTCTAGATATTACATTTTTGACCTCAGAGTTTAAGTTCATGCGTTAATTTCCCAACATTTCACATAATATGACAATTGAGTTACGGAAGTTTCCAATGCTCCAAATCCTAATTTTGGATGTCAATCAAAGATTAAAACCGAAAGAATGTGCATCATTTATCATTTTGGGTCAAACTACAGATAATAGACAGAAATATACAATTCTCGGTGGGAACGTATCCTAAGAATAGAGTTGTTTTGATATTAGAAGTAAGCTTAGTTGTGTACATGTTTCAACTTTTCTAAATAAATTTGAACTAATATCAAAATTTGCAATAAGCAAGTAGTTTTTATAGTTTTCTCTACTTTTCCAATGCGACAAAGTTTGTTCAAGATCCAGCCGATTAGAAATAAAAATACTAAACCTTCATGAAAGAAATTAAGTTGACTATAAAGTTGGTAACTGAACCTAAACATCGGTCAGTCATCGAGCGTATCTAAAGATGGCAGACGCGTCACACGCCAGCCCTCCAGCAAAACCCGTTACTATAGCAACCAAGCCAGATGCGCCTCTCTTCTTTCCCCTCCGATGCCACTGCAAAGACTTTTCTCTAAAACTCTCGCTACGCAAGAGTAAACACAAGTTGGCCATCATCATCACCATATGCGCATTCAGGCGAATGCGTCGAGCCAAGCTAAGAAAAAAAAAAAAAAAAAAAAAGAGGGTACGATTTTTGAAAAGACGGCAAAAAGTATGACTACGTAAACAATCTAAAACATACTAAGAAGTATGGTGGCGAGAGCAAAAGGAAACGTCGGATCGATTTATTCGTCAATTTTATTTAATCTGTAGTGCAAGCAAAGTGAGTGGTGCTGCATTAGCACGTGCAATGCGTAGCTCCCTAATTGGTTGGAGTTAGGGGTTGCCAGGTTGGATGAGGCCCAAAAGCCACTCACACCAGGTATTAATACTTTACACGGGTTTATTTATCACAAAGTTAGCATCTGGATCGAGTCATGCGCATATACTAATGTGATTAATACATTAGCATACATTGGATGAGAAGAGCATGCAGCAAATGTAAAACGATCGCTACGCATTTTTAAAACTATTCAATTTTATTAGGTTACGTCCTGCACTTTTCACTCGGCAATGCAGGCGTGTTGAAATTTATGCAGCGGGACAAACTGTTGGGAATATTTAGAGTTGGTCAGTTTGGCTTGACGATTTCTCGTCCGTCAAACTCGGTGACCGTCGCTTAATTTCAATAAATCCCATTTAATAACCTGTCAAGTTCGTAATCCGCTGCGTTTCTATTCACACTTCCGTCAAAATTATTGTAATCTCATTTCGTTCCACTAGGAGCTCTTTTGTGGTAACCTCACACCAGGTGGCGCTTGCACCTGGCTTCTTTTTATGACAGTTGTTATACGGGTAAAGCTCATTACTTTATCTGTCCGGCCATGTCACAGCCCTTGGGATCAAGATGAAGAGATGAGAAAATGAAGTTTATAACGCAAAGAATTCTTGATTTTCAATTTTTTAAAAAGTTGGAGACTATGTTTAAAATTCTCCTTACTTAAAATTGCAGCATCCATGAAGTGTGAATGCAAATTTAATTTTTCGGACGATAGTCAGATACACCTCAGCAGTCAGAAAGTACCTTTAGCCTTTCGTATAAGTTTTTGTGCAATGCATGTAAGACTTTAGTAAGTTAGAATTACTTTGCGCATCAGTTGATTATTGAAAAAAGTAAAGGTGAAAATTACTATTTGTTGTCTACTTATCGAAATCTACTATAAGCTGATTTATTAAAATGGATACTTCTTGTTGATGTCATTGAGTTACTTCACAATCTTGTTTCCTTGAAAGTCAGTCAATACTTAAGCTTAGAAAGAGTAATTCAGCAGTAATCTTCCATTTAATAAAATAGTATTTATGGAGAGTGTAAATAAAGCGTTTTTTATTGCAAAATTTGTGGCGAGGCAACTGGTCAACGCTTACATGCGAGTGTCGGCCTACATTATCAATTACAAACCAAGGCCATTAAAAGTGAATGTGTTTGCATTTAATTAGTCCGGCAGGAATTTACGGAGACGTCACTCGTAATATTCCATGCAAACGGTGGTTAACCTGATGAAATTCGAGGCGCATTTTGGAAGCCACAAATATGCGTTGCAATCAACAAGGAGTTGAGCATTCCTTGAGCATGGGTTTCGTCCCGACTTCTTAAACAGGCAATTTTTTTAAACCAAATTTTAACGGTGAAGAATGTCCCCATATCAAGTTGGTAGTAGGATTTACAAACGTTTCTTCTTGTTTGGGAATAATCTTTTCTAATATTAACACCTGGAATTTGTGTTCACCTTTAACAAATAAAAAGGGCACAGCCCAACTTACAAATCTGGTCGAAATGGAACGTGTTAACGCGGCGGCGTGGTCAACGTGACAGTCCAGTGATGCATGGATTTAATAAAGCCAGAAATAATGGTTCACGACCGGGACCTGGCACTCGATTAAAACATCCAAACGATAACTCATCCAAGATTTGTATCGTCACCGCCTCTTGAAAACACTTCCCAATACAAAACTGTTCGGTAAGCAAAAATAGAAAATCTTAAATTTTGCCATTCGAAATACATCTCAAACTACATTGAGTACTGTTCACGGTACTCTTTAAACATTTCGTTAAAATACTATTATTGTACATCCAGAATCAACTTGCCTATAACATTTCTTGCCCTTTACAAACCCATTCGTTGAAGATTTACAAGAAAACAGTAGTGCCCATTCGTTTCGAAAGACCTACTTCGAAGTACATTACATCAGGGCACTTACCCAGATATAGAAACAAAAGTTCTAAACTGAATCTACAACGGAACTTGATTTACACATTAAAAAACTTGGTAACTTTACCTGTTTTAAAATATTATGACAAATATTGAATGAGTCATTTAAAAAATTTTTACTTAACTCTTCACTTGAAGAATAGCAAATAGTGGCAAATTAATCTAAGAGAGTCGACTAAAAGACTATGAAAGAAGAGCGGAAAGAGGGGCAACAAATTACACAGAAAAAGTCGACGTTTTTCTCACAAAGGAGAGCTCCAGAATGGCACTCACACGCCTTAGAGGGCAAACACCAGCCCCCACTGATTTGTCGTCGGCGTGCAAACGGAGGAGGAGGCGGCAGAGGAGAGAAAACAAGTAAATATTTTTCATCCGTCGACAATAGAGGTGGTTTGGAAGGAGTCATTTCCGTCGCCGACACTCGGTTCCCATAGAAACGGATTCAAAGCAGAAAGCGTGCCACCACCAGGTCGAGAGGCAAAAGGGGGAGAATCGAACGGTGCGAGAAAATCAAAACACGGATTGCAAAGGTCACGCCCAGACGCAATACATTCCTCGACACGATCGGCAAAGGAGCTTCCAGACGACGCCACGTTCACCTGAGTGGACCCAAAACCCGTTTCATTTCCAAATTATTTCTCGACACAAATTCCCAGCATTCCCCAATCTCAGTTGTGGAATTTCTCTTATTTCGACGCAAAGCTCCAACTATTCGGCAACAAATTGCAATTACACACAAAATGCATCAAACACAACGTCAAATACAGCCGCACAATCGACACCTGGTCACCAGGGGGCGCCTCAATTTGCGGTTTACAGCAACAGCAAACCCACGTTTCTATTCTACAGTGGTAGACGAGAAAAAAAATCTCTCCCAGTGTGGAAATCGATCATAAGACAGAGGGAGGTAAACCAAGAAAAGAAAGTACGTAGTTAATAAATTGTCAGTAAGTAAATCCTGTGTGCCAGAACCATCCCTCAAACGAGCACGGAATTTAAACCGAGATTGGAAGATTCCTCCGTGCGGATGGGTTTGAAGACTCCGATCCTAAAGTCAAACTGACACACACTCGCACACCTACAAATCGGGTCGACAAACCGTTCGGACGGACACGCAAACGCAGAGAATGATTCCTCTGTCGCCCACAAAGATCCATCACCACCGTCGACGGGTTGCCGCCGACCACCGAATTAACGCACGACTGACGAAGAACCCATCAATGGAAAATAACGTGAAGGATTCCCTCTCGTCGTTTGCACGGCGCTCTTCTAATGAGAAGGAATTGGCCAAAGATCTTTACTTCTTTGTCTTCCTCTTTCACCTGGCTCCTTAATCCTCCATTCTCTTGTTCGCAAAGTCCCTGAGAAATGTCACCTGCACGTGCCACTCCAAAATCTCGACGTCTCATTCGTGATGTACGGAACTCAAAACTTTTACCGAAGTTTTAAAATTCAGTGTTTGAATTTCTGTTGGTATAGTCTCGTGTTTACATAATATAATAGGGAAGTTTTAAAAGTGAACCTGTGCAATTACAAGCGATTCTAAAGCAGGTTGTTTATGGTATCCGATGAAAGAGGGGGTCCGGTTACTTTCTCTAGTCTTGCATATTGAATAAATAGCGTTGGTATTTACTTTACAAAAGAGTTTTCATGGAAAGATTTCCTAAGGCATGATAATTTTATACATAGTATGTATTCATGCATAATTTTTTAAATTCAAAATTAGTCTATAAATTGCTGAAACATTTTATTAACGCGAGTTAAATTTAACACAATACAAACTAAGTCTCTGTTGTATTAACTCACAGCCAGCGGAAACATTTTTCCTGACTAGAAAAGTTAATAAAATGATTCTATAAATTTCTTTTCAAACCTTTTGCAAGTGTATTACTTTCTTTCACATACCATTTTGCAGACGTTTTATTAATTCTGAAAGTAAAACACTGTATCTAGCTTGTCTTTAGTCAATTTTACACATGTTCACTTTGAACAATTCATTCAAAAAGCAGCTAAATAATTACTTGTAAATATTTTATCAAAATATGTATTAAGTTCAGTTTCGCTAACGTTTTATATCAAAAGGAATTAGGGAGAAATCGTTTTGAATTAATTAATGCCAATACATTGTATTGGCTTCATTAAAATCTTTTAAAGCTCTGTTATTAGTTTTACGACAATTTTGCAACATTTTCCACATTTGAGAGGGTTTGACATTGTAATAACACGTGTAAGTTTATATTTACGTTCAAATGCTAAATTTTTTTTTAGAAAGCCGTGAATATTATCGTTCAATCTACAAAATGATACGAATCCGTACATGCGACATGCACACTTTTAATGGAACCAAACAAGAACTCCTACAGAAGTATTGATCTGACGCTCAAATTTCTCGTAATGAAAGGAACCTTTTATGTCTGTACAGACACCAAAATACAAAACCTATGTTTACGCAAACCAGCTCTTCATATAAAAAGAACCAACGCGTATTGATCTTAATGATAAAAAGCATGCGTGCACTCAAATTTCCAATGAGAATATACTTAAAATGAAACGGCTCATCTTGTTCATTTCATTTTTATTTTATGCCTCATTTTTATAATAACGTAACTGCATTTAACCTAACCTTTTGACATCATTTACAACATTTTCATTACTCCTTCAATGCCGTTCAATTTAACAGCCAGTAAGTACTCCAGCCTGCACTAACTTCAACACTGCATAGTGCTTTCACCAATACCAGCACAGCTCTTTTGCTCAATCTTAAAAATTCCATCTTCCTATCTCTTTGTGGCCCATATAAGGCCAGTGAAGCATAACCTTCCGAACGCCACTATGAGTGAAATTTTTTTTACACTCTTTCTTTATCGCTCCCGTAGCGATCACCGTCTTTAAGATTATTTTTGTCCCAATTAATATCCTAAGTTTAAAAGGGCTTTAGTGAAATCGAGGACGGGTCATTTGCATTTTATAACGTCGTTCCAAGTTGGTAGCAGCTTAAAGTATCGACTCTATCCAGTGCACACAGAGGCAACCCCCTGTCGTTCGCTCGTAAAAATGCATTTTATTGGCCACTTAAAAAAAAATTCTACCAGTCGATGAAGATTGGGGATGCACAATGTATTGATAGTGCGCTTCAATAATCGAAGGCTAATTCAACGAAACGTATTTAACTACTGTTAAAAAATGTTTGGGATGGAAAAAGAAAGATCGAAGAAACCCTCCTCTTTAGCCGTGACAGCTGGCCAAGATTACGGCCAGTGCGGAGCTCACCCCGGAGTCGAGTATTGGCAGGCAACGAGAGAAGGGGGATCATGAAGAGGCCGAGATGCACCATCCACCTCCTAAGCCCGTATCAAAAGGGAAGGGGGACGCACGTCTTGGAGATGATGCACCGCTAGCCAGGTGTGCTACCCGCCGATAATGGCAAGGAGAATATCAACTTTTGGTCCAACTTCTGCCTAAAGTTGCACTGCATCTTGCAGTCGTCGTTCAAATTACAAATTGTTTTGTTTTCGCACGAACGGAAATGAAACCGCATCTGATGCGGATCATGCCTGTTCGATCGAGACTTGGAAATAAAAACAAAGCTCTATCCAACCCTTTAATGCCGTGATTAATGAATGCTGCAGCCATTTACCCGAGCTGGCGAGTGAATCTCATTAAGCAAAGAGCTCTTTCTCTTTCTCGTTGCTCTTCAGATTTGTCAGGCCTCGCTTCCTTCTGTCTTTTGAAATGATTGTAAACTCACATTAGACAGCCTTGCTTTATTTGAGAAAAAAACTGGTATGGTCTTGGTGACTTTGGATGTTCTCATATCTTCACTACTTGCCGTCCACTTCGCTTTGTATGTTGTCCTAGTCTTAATATAATACATTTTGTGAAGCTTTTTAGAAAGCACAATTTCGTATTCAATTTATAAGAAACAATTGTAGTATCAAGCTGTTTACATATCTAAGTATTAGAATAGAGAAGTCTGCATTAAGAACCTTGTTTGTACGTTGAACGTTATTAAATAAAAAATTCAGTCTTTGTTGACCTTTGTTGGTGAATTCCGTTTTCACATATGTCTTAAACCCAAATGAAATGATTTCAATTCTGCCTATTTCAATACATTTTTTTTAAGCTGCGTCTGTCTAATGTATATATTAGGATCTTTTAAAATCTCAATCTCAACTGAAAGTTAATTTTAGTAAAGGCCTAAACAGCTTCTTCATGCTGCATATTGAATTTTATGTTGTATTTAGCTATAAGCAAAACTGGGTATGAAGAAAATTGAAATGCCTACTTCTTGTTTTTGCTTATCAAAAAAGACACGTTTACGCCTAAATGTTTTACTTTCTTTACACAATTCACATAACACTAAAAGAAACCCTCAACTTTTTGAACTCTTAGAATTCTAAACAACTGCTTGAAAATCCAAGATAACGAACAAATTTTGCGTGCATAAAGGTCCATTATTCACTTTGCAATAATAAGTGCCATTTATGCAGCCATTTATGATTTGTGCAACATTTCACTCCATGATTTATTATTCATGGCCAAAAAATGCATGCATTTCTTTCTTCTATAAAAAGCAGAAAAACCTAGAGTATTCTATTCATGCAATATTAAACACTTTTGTTAAGACGAACCACAAAGATAGACAACGTCATCTTTAAAACCTTGTGTCAGTGATTCGAAAAAAAATTGAAGCCACATGACTGGCCTTTTTCGTCATTCTTTCCGCTTATGAATATTAATTTCACCACTTCTTGACATACCATTAAAAAGACGAGAAAAAACACCTACTCATTCAATACCATCATGTAAATATTGACAGTCTTAGGAGACGACTCTATGGTCAATGTTATCAAGAATTCATTATAAAACCAAATTACTTCATCTCATCAAAAAAGAAAAAAATGAGGCTCTTATCAGCCAATACTAAAGATGACTTCAAAGATGAAATGTTGTTTTACAGAAAATCAGTTTTAAAAAAGAGCTAAAAGAGAAAAAAGAAAACAGGAAGGAAAGTACATAAAATAAACATCAAAACTACATTAGGTTTTCTAAATAGAGCAGATAATTTGGATGTCAGTTGCTCGTAATAAACCCAAGACCCAGCAACCAAGTGCAATTCAGTTAGTCTCATGACAACGCAGTAAATATAGAGAAAGGAGTATTCTTATATATAAGTAATATTGACAAAGATCAAGTTGAAAAAAGAATTGTATTCTAATTATAAGTCAAACAACGTTTCAAGTGCTCGATGTTTCGCGTCTAGTTGTAATTTGAGTTGAAAATAAGCCTGTTAATTACCAAGCTACTCTTGTGGCACTGATGTGACCAGATGAAATTTCACACCTGCTACTTTTTTATGTTCTTTTTTCCTTCTTAAAATGTGAAACTTGATGCTTGGAATAATTTTAGAAAATTAGAGCTTCCATTTAGCCTGTGTCATCACTTTGTATTTAATTAATGAAATTAAAAGTTGCAGAAGAAACCATTAGGAGACAGTTGCTTGTGAAAGTGAGTTGTGAATTATTGCCTCCAGATGTCAGCAGGAATTGGAGGGAGTAGGTTCTGGCGGTTGCCAGTAGTCGGAGCAAGGGTGTCTTCTACTTTTGATGTCTGCCACAAGTCGCCACTACCATGCAGACCATGGAATTTCTGCTTTGTGACGTCATGAAAGGTCAAGTCATTTTCATTCATTTTGAAAAACGCCGTTTCCGGTTAGATGATGAAGTTGAAATTTACAGATCAAGTGTTGCATGATGCATAGCTGTTTGTCAGAAAATTTAGTGTTTCCAAGCGTACCAGAAGTAGCACTTTCCGCTGCTACTGAGTGTAAATCCTTTCGGTTACAGTGATAAAATACTTGAAGCAAATGCACTTCCGGTTGAATGAAAAAAATGGAAACTTTTGTAGTACAGACTCATGACAATGAAAAATAACAACTGCCAGCTATAAAAAGAAGTCTAACTTTTTTATTTTTATTTTGAATGAAGACTTTTTACGTTTTGTTGAAATATGTAGGCTTAGATTAAGTATGTTTCTCCATAAATGAAGTTTGAAACACTTTAATCATCTAGATTAAATGCAACAAAATGGAACCTATTTCAACCATTTCCCAATAAAGAAGTTCCAAATAATTTTTAATGCAATTTTCTTAATTTAAAACCAGTACTAAATCAAGCCCACCACTAAACACCAATGCTAACAAACTAATCTTTCAACAACCCCCCCCCCCCCAAAAAAAAAAAAGTCAATGAATATAAATTTTCCATGGATATCAGGCCACACTGCTTCAGCAAATCCTTTTTGCTAATCTAATAACATCTGTCCAGTAAAGAAACAACAAACATTGTATTCACAAAATATTAATAGCAAGTGTCATTATCTTGACACGAGGTGTCTTGCCATGAATTGTAAATTCAATTTGAAACAAACACACACTATCAAAAATTTATCGAATTTATCCTTCCAGTCTGTAATCAATAGTTTGAAGATAATGCCTAACTTTTTTAAATATCCATGAGGAATATACTCTGACAGAGCTAACTGTTACAAATTATAACTAAATTTAAAAAAAAAATTTATTTAACCTAATTTTGAAGAAAGAATGTAAGCTTCAAGCTTAGTAATTTCCGTTCTCTTTTCTTAAAACCAAGGCAAAATGCTAAGCCAATTACGTAGTAGCGAAGTGCCGCATAGCGGCACTTTTCTTAGACAAAACTGAATTTTCAGCACATAACGTTGTACAATTACTTCATTTTTTTTAACTCATGCAAAACTCTTTTACTCGATGTAATGTCACAAAGTGGTTAGTATTTTAATGGGCTATCGTTATAAATAAATTCCTTCAAGGGTGTTTCCCAAGTTCTGTTGTAATGATTTGGAGGAACGAGAAGGTGGTGCTAACTCTCCAATGTTCACTCTTGCTGCAAGCAGTTGACCCGCCCAAACAGGGTAAAGTTGGACGAGTGAAGTTGGAAATTTCCACAGGGATTCCCCCTTAGATTGCTCTATATAAACCTTGTACATTAAATTGTGGCTACATTCGAAATGACCTCCTAGAATTCCAATACCACAAACTACTGTTCAGAAATGTTATACTTTTCATTTAATTTATAATCTCACGAAACGAGTGAACGGCTGTTCCAAGGGAATACAAATTTATATAGGTAATGTTCATTATCTAACTGCAAGAGCGTGATAGTTTTTTCGTGTTAACTTCAAAACAAATTGTGCAGAGTAGCTTGTAAATGCATCTACTCAATGCAACAAATGCGCCGTACAGTAGGCCTACATTAACATCCGGTTGAAAATACAATTGCATTAAGTTTACTATTTAAAGAGTCTGTTAAAATTAAATAATTTCCCCTTCTGCAGCAGCTCGAGTGACCAGACTTCATCGCATCTGCAGTTACCTTTTTTTAAAGTCTTGCTCTGTTTACTAAAAATCTCATCTCTATAATCACTGCCTACCTTCAAAAACACAATCCCCTTTAATTTCAAACTTCACCAAAAAATATGATTGAAACATGTGAATCAAATCTTTTCCACGCACGTAAAAAGTTCAGCTTCCTTTGTCGCGAATAAGCCGCACTCGTATTTATCGATTATGGAGTGAGGATCTTATTTCCTGCGCACAACACACACCACTTCCTTAATGATTGCTTCTCACCCTCACCAACACACCCACACCAATAGTTGTTTGCTCCTCTGCTTTCAAATCTGCGCCTCTAATTTACAACGCAATTCATCACGCGCACACTAGACAATACACACCGACATTTCATTAGCTTAACCTTCTCTAATATGTAAGAGATAAAGCATCGTCAACTCGTAACAAGATCCATTATTCGAGTTCTAAATCTGACAAAATTTATGACGACTAAAACAAAAAGTTTTACTTTGGAAGAAAATGATGAGAAAAAAATGACTTGACATAAATTATCAGCACCAATGTCAAAATAAATCTAATTGAATTCACATTGGATTTAAACCTATTTAAAGGTGACGACAATCTAATATGACACTCGAATTAAGACTCGACTACTCTTGTGTAATTAGTTTTTGAAGCATCTCTGGGATTTCATCTTTGGCTTCTTGCTTAATTCCGCCACATTGGTAGCCATAATTATGTCAGAAGAAGCCAATCAATAATATATGTGTATTACTAACTGCTGTCTTATAAAATTTCAAAATAATGGCCTCCATGCTATTCAAACCTTACAAGTATCAAAAGATTTTCTAAAAAATTTTTTACTACTCTACATTCACTTACTGTCAAGAGAGCGAAATGTTGCAGCAATTTACTGTAACTTTAATGTCACTGCTTTTTTCATCCATAAGGTTTGCATTGTAATTTAACCCTTGTTTGAAGTGGTTTTTTTGTCTTTTACCCTTGACAGTAATTACAAGTCTAATGAAAACAACTGATTCTTTATTACGAGGGAAAGACTAAAAATAACAAGCTAAGTAATTTTTTATATACCATTCTAGTCATTCCAAATAACATTACGCTTTAGGAAAACATTCTTCAACTTTTCTGCAATACCAATGAAAACCTAAGCAACAGAAATTATAACCTACAAAAGCAATGTTTTCATAATACATATTATTATCATTAAAAAAAATCAATCCAATTCACAAAAAGGTAAATTTTAACCCTTCTTTTAACGTGTATTTTCCCACAGTTCTTTCTTGCCGAATAAATAAAATGATGAAGGGGGAAAAAAGTGTCAACAAAGTGAGAAAAATATGGGGTTAAATTATTGGTGAGCAACGAGCATTGGGTGAGGGCCAAACACCCTGGAAATGGACTCTGAACAAAAGAAGGTAATTACTAACAGCCAGGCTGCTCCTCCGAGGATGAGCTGCCTCTAATAGGACGAGGACATTAAGGAGCGACAATGGCCTCGGGCAAAACCCGATCTGCTCCCTTCCAAATAAAAAGCTTTCTCTTTGCCAGGCCAGAGGACACGCACCTACTAAACTGACCCATTAGCTGCAGATACTCCCATCCTCAATGAAAATGCACTTGCAACCTCTTCTTTTACTTATCTCTTTGTACAATGACGTTTGGATTTTAAAGGTAACTAAAACCTAAATATTCACTACATTTCTTGCTTTATTCAGGTACAAAAAAAAGGTTTCTACTTGGTTATTGCATTTTTATGGCCCTTAAAGCATTCTAGTACTACTGTGACAAACGTCAATAAGAAGCTTTAGTAGAAATCCATTTACTTTGTAAAATAATTGGTTGTGGCGTCAGGGTAGCAGTCCATTTTTTTTTTTAGGTTGCATTTGCTTAATGCCACACCGACTGCATTCATCCAAGAAGAAAATATGCGTTTTGCCATTAATTTGTAATTTAATCACGTACGACATCTGGCAGTGTAGTTTACAGTTATAAGTAACTTTGAACTTGTATAATAAGCCATTTAATAAAGTTCTAAGATTGTACCAATTATACTACAATATATGTCCAGAAAACTTCTCATGCTTTGCAAATTGCAAAACAGATCAGTAAGTGGAACGGTAGTCTATTGAATTTTTTATGGAAACATAATTTAAATTTGATTCATCAAATTTGTATTCCTTTTCTTTTTTGAAAGAGGTTCTTGAATGTAACTACAAAAATGATTGTTTTGTTACACCATGACTACCAAAATAATGGAATGAAACCTTGTGTTTTGGAAGCTTGTTTTTCCAGAACCTCGAAATGGCAAGGTTTAGTATTTTGTTTAGCAGGCTACCCTGGTTTTATGTGTTTGAACATCCAGAAAAGCGAGCTAAAATGGTGATTTTTATCAATTACGATGACATAATCCAACTCACTATGTCAGATTCTACTGCAATTTGAGTGCAACAAAACGCAACTGACATGAGTCGATTTTCTGGAAAGATTTAGTGCAAGTTTTATTTTCGCCCTGACTCCAATCCAATATAGAATAAACGTGCTTCCACACAGACAATACTATTTTTTCTTTCTTTGCACACTCTCTTCAAGTGTCTCAAAGAACTTTAACAAAGCAGCTTTAAAATAACCAGATTCACATCCAATTAAATTCTGAAAACACGCCTAGATGGAGCTAGTTATATTTCTTCAACACTTTTTTTTTTTCTCTTTTTATATTTTCCTTTAAGGTAAAAATGCAAATGGACGGGAGGAAAGAAAACCGTCAGGTGGTTGTCGGCTGGTTCTTTTGTCAGGCGTTGGTCGATATTGGGAAATGCATTTTCACCGCACTACCATCAGCGTTGCGACATGGACGTGTGCTTAAGAATTAGTGCCAATCACTAGTCCAAAACTTTCTCCACTAATCAATAAACCCACCTACTATATATATATATCTCCTTTTTTTATTTACCTTTTTTCAGGTTGCGCATCTGTGCAGTGAGATACTAGGAAACGGATTGACAGATTGAAGGAGATCGAAAAACCGATAAATAGGTGTGCGATACGTAACGTTTCACTGGAAAAAGAGTCAAGATGAAAACACTTCGAAAAAAAATACATTCTGACATGTCTTCTACTCAGTCAGAGAAGCAAAAAGAAACAGTCTAAGTGTGGGAAAAAGATTCTAACAGCTAGCAGCGCCGTGTTTGGATCGTGAGTCAAAATTTTTTTTCTTTAAGAGGTGGGGAATGGTTCTCAACTTTTTATTGAGAAAACCGCTGGATTAAAATGTCGATACAGTAAAGCACTGAATTCATTTTATAGGTAGAAAATTGAGCTGAAATTGGCTCTCCAGTTTTTGTTAAAGACAATGCCCAAGATATTTACAAATCTTATTCAGGCTTATTTTATTTTTGATATTTTTTTGTAAACATGTTTTACTGACAGCCCAGTCCTAGGCAATAAAATACTGAACGACATCTGGAGGTGGACCTCAGGAAACGCAAATACAAAATTCATCTCCTGTGAATCTGGAGGAGCCACACATGGGTTTGATGTGAAAACCGCACAGCATGCGACCTCTTTTAAAAGGAAACTAATCTTTAACGTTCATTCATTTTCCCTAACGTTAGGCGTAACGAATCGTCTAAGATATTGAACACGGTCAAAAATTTTGACAAAGTGTCAGAATGAGTTATGGAACCAGTCGAGGGAATACTTTAAGCTCGTCGTGCTCACTTTTTCCAAATTTATACCCTTTTGAAATGGAGTTTGAAAAAGAAATGAACCAATAAAAAATATTCCACGTTAAAATGTATTCCTCGCACTGTCAACTTTGGTAAATCTTTCATAAGAGAGAGAGAGAGCAGAAGAAAAAAATTGGAACGAGCAGGGGAGGTTGGGAGGGAGAGGAACCATCAACTCTCGCCCAGATCTCGTCAGGGTTGCGTGGGCTCTCGTGTGCGCCATCTGGCGGTGTCTCGGAGGAGCAAAAGTGCCTTTATCGATCGTGCGCAGGTTTAAGCAATGCCAGAGTCTTCCTCTTGTTTATGTTAGCTGGTTAGCCACAGAACGACGGCCGATGCGGGGCGGGGATCCCATCAAAAATTTGTCCTTGCTTGCTCACTGTGCCTGACGTACGACGCATCTTTCTCCCTCCACCGACAGTCATCCAAAATGCCAGTTCACCGGCTCGCTCTTTCCTTTGGGTGTTTTTCTCGGTCGTGCACCCACTCCAAACACGGTCGTAAAAAGCAACGACAAATCTCCATGCAATGCAAAACTCCACAACAACAACAACTGCCATGCATCTCTTTTTTGCTTTTCTAAATGTTTTACTTTGGTTGGAAAAACTTGAGAGGATTTTTTTGAAAAATTGTAGCTGAGTAATTGCTGCTTCTGTCAACAGATTTTGGGGCTTATGTGGCGTGATGCTATTGCACAATTTAAGAGGTTTCTAAATCGTATGAAAATTGGTTTCCCTGGTTGGAATGAGACGAAGGTTTTAATACACGAGATATAAAAGATCTACCTATAAAAAAATTTACCAGTTCTCAAGATTTGTTTTTTTCTTGGTATGGCTCAACAAACAGTTAAAATAACTGTGTAGGTTTCTTATCTAAATGTAAATACGTACTCTAATTTTTCCAATTTATTCGAATAAAAACCTAATTTTAAAACACTCGCAATTGTGATCGCAAATTCATGTGACCTGATGGTTTTTTTCAAGATCCCTATAATAAAATTAGAAAACCCTATTGTTTTCAGATTGATTTTTTCTTTGAATAAAAGTTTGAAGTCATTCCATCTAAGACGCTGGTTTTACTTTACTAACGTCTGATTTAAAAAGCATCAACTGATGGCAACGACACTGATTGTTACTTACAATAACTGCGATATGTTATTAACCGGGTGACATGTTTGGGAAGAAACATCACGCTTCTTGCCACTCAGGGTTCTGTAGCGGAGCGGAGCGTGAAGAATCGTCAATAACGTCACAAACTAGTTTTTTCCCCAAAAAATTTGAAGTCAAAATGTTACAAATCAAAGCGCAACTAATTCGATATTGCAATTATAATCTCAGTTTTAATAATTTGCTAAGAGGCAACTTTTTCTTTTACAATAGAAGTGGTTACTAAGCCAGCTTATTTGCCTTTTTTGTTTAAATGACCCTAGCATTAATACTTAATAGCCTGGAACAGAGTCAAATAGGTCTTAGCTGTGAACATACGTAAAGAAAAATTTAGAATCTTAAAGTCAATGGGTTTTCTGGAAATTTGTTTTAAACCTGCGCTTTTTTTTTAAGTTAAATATGTAAGAAAGATCATGACTTGTGTCAAGTTACAGCTGTGCCTTTCTGCAGAGACGTTTGCAGTGCAACAAATAGAGAAAGGAAAGAAAGCAACTTTAAATAATAAGGCTAAAATCCAAAGTGTTTGTGGTTATGTTTTAACTATACATGTTTGCGAGCTAAGAAGTTTGTTGTTGCGTTTCCAAAATGTAAAAATTCAATTTTAAAATTATAAGCGTGATATTACTAGTGATAAATGTCTCACTGAAAGGGTAGAATTTACATCTTAAACGCGAAACTTTAGATTTACAAATTACTGTATATGTAATTTATAAAAAAAGGTTTGCCCTTAACTAAACCAAAAAAGAATTCCAAGGGCAACATAATTTTAGAATTCGCTAAGTTTTGGCGAGAAATTGCTTCTTTTCACGTTGACGTATACCAAATTTTTTGCAAAAATTAGCAGAAAATTTGCTACGAATTTTGAAATTTTGTAAAACGCAATTCCCTTTTAAGTTCAAACCTACTTCAGATTTCAACCTTTAATAACTCTCTCTAATTTGTTGCTGTTGATGGCATATTTACATATCACATCATATTGCTAACTTAGCATAACTAAAATGATAAAAGTTTTTCAAAGTTCGTTAACTACATCGATTGATCTTTGCAGAACCATCATATATGCTTCAACTGTAACTTTCAGAATCGACTTGTTTTTCTGTTCTGTAACTCATTTATCTGCAATATAATCTATAAAGTCCATCTTTTCCTCCATCTTTCGCTGTCAAACAATTTGAGGACTAAATTCTCGGAATTGTCTTTTTTTTTTAAATGACATATTTGTACTTAGAATTTAAAGAGAGAAAAATATTTGAAAAGACACACCCACAAGATGTCATGTCACAAAAAAAAAAATAAACCTAAAAATCTGATTCCAGCAATACTGTAACCTTAATACTTTAAACAAATTAATGACATAAAATTTCCAGGTTTTGAATTTAAAGCTAATGTGCTCTAGCTTAACAAAACCTTTCTAGTTTTTTAAAACTAATGACTGTCATTTACACGATTGACATCTCTGGAAAAAAAAAACCACGAGACATTTGCTTAAAACTTTTCATTTCCATCTACTTTTCTTTTAATCTTATCCATACACTTTAATTCCTTTACCCATATGGGATTAACTGTGAAATTATTTTGACTAATAATAAAAAAAAACACAAGAAAAGTAGTGAAGACGACACGGAGCCAGAGTGATGATAACGTAAATGGATGGGCTTAAGATGACAAACAGATTAGTCCTCGGGGCAATATTTAGGCCTAAAAGTTGAAAGCACTAAGTTTTCCAGCATCTACTTAAGACTCATAAATTGTGTATGAGGAATAAAAAGAGCGAATTAATGAGAAAGAGGGGCTCAACGTCGAATTAATCTAAACCAAACAAGAAACCGGTAAAATTACAAAATGTCAAGAGCATCAATAAAACCGTTGTGATCACAATACACAATAACGTTTCCCGTCTCATAATACCCCTCGTAATTCTCACGCTCTTAACGCTTTTTTCTAACAATAAAAGTCAAGATGTTTTAGTACTTACCCAAATGTAAGCAAACTGCAACATCCTCGTCTCGATGATGGAAGCGATGAGAAATGTTGACATGATGCGGCAAAGGATTGTGCGTGTCGTCGCTACTGCTCGGGTGACTAGCCATGCGCCATGCAAATTAACCTGCATGCAAATATATTAACACTTACTATTTTTTTTAATCCAACTAAACTTAAAACTAGCAAGCCACTAAATTAAAATGCTCTGTAAGTTAGTAGGGAAACTAGAAAACACCAATTAAATGAATGAAGCCAATTCCTTGCATTTTAATTATGACATTTGTAATCAAGCGTCAGAATTCTGAGAGTTTACTACCAGATTGCTTGCACTTCCTCTTGTTTTGTAAACATTAAATTTTGTTTGCTGTTTTTGGAAGATTGAAACTAAAACCAAATAAAGTATTGTTCATCTGATAAGACTGAACATTGATTGATTACGTACAAAGAGGTGTTGATTAATGAATTGTTGCGTGGTCTCTGGACAGGTTGATACATAAAATAAATAAGGCACACTAGATGGGCAGTGACCTCCTCAAGCTTGTCCTGCTGAAATTTGCAGATATTTCATGTTTTCAAAGAAAACTGCACCTTTTCAGATTGGATTGAATGTCAATAAGCCCTTACCACAAAGTCCAATTAGTGAGATTCGGTACTTGAGTAGGTTTTTCAAAAATTCAAAAAGGATTTTTCAATCTCGTTCTTGAATTGCCCAAAATGCGCAATAAACTACGCACAAAAATTAATGATTTGAATCGACTTTGCATATTGCTACAACAACAACTCTGAATCAACACAACATACATTTTCAATAATTCTTCAGAATCTGACTATTTACAGAACCACAAAATCAATGAAACAAAATGTATAAGTAAATAACCGAAGGGGAACAAGCCAAAGAAAATGTTGCTTTCATTCGAAGCCATCTAGCAGGTGTTGATGAAGCAATCCAATATAGAAAAATATTTTATTCGACTTGAAAAAACTTATTACAATAACCAAAGCGTCTTTTTTTCATCACAGAAAAAGTATTTTCTTTGCAGCTGTATATAAAATTGAAATTGCTATGTCTAGCCAATAGAGACAAAAAAATTTCAGCGGAGCAACAAGAATAAGTTATAAAATTCTTTCGTGTACACAAAATTTCGGTCTAGCAACAAGAGAAAGACCCATTTTGACAACAAGTCAAAAATTGATGTACAATACAATTTTCCTATAAACACGGTCCTATTTAATATTTACAAAAAAAAGTTTGTTCAATTTTTTTTCGTTTTTTTTTTTTTAAATATATTTTATGTCATCCTATAGTAATTATTTTTGTTTCCAGATTTAAAGCACGGCACTGCACTTTGACTAACTGCGACACAAGACACCAATTCAAATGACGATGGGAAGGAGAGGGAGGCAACATGAAAAACGGATGTAGTCATCATCACTAAGAATCAAAATGAAACATGACCTGTTTACTTACAATTTTTCAATACAAATGTTCTCGTGTGAAACAATTGTAATAATTTTCTTTGTATCAAGAAATGAGAGAAGTTTAAATAACGAGGGAAAAAATACCCTTAGGGTTGATTTAAATTGCTTTTTTTCCCCCCAAATAACCTTTTTTTTTTGGGGGAAAAATAAATACTCGGTTCACCTGTAAAAGCCTTTCCATTAAAATTATATGTGAAGAGAGTGGCCAATGGTACATTGATTTAAAAGCCTAATGCATAAAGAAAAAGCACTAAAATTGTCTTTTAAGTTCGGCTACATACCCGAAGAAATGTAACATTAGATACTCAATAATGTCACTGTCTAAACATTTCTTTTGCAGCCTGAACTCATAAAATATTTCTATTTATTGATTTTTCGATTTTAAATAAACTAAAACATTCATGATAAATATTTACTTTTTCAAAAATTGTTTCAATAGGTTCCATTAGAATTATGATCATTCTGTTCTGTGTTTTTCAACAGAAAAGTAATAGGCAACCTGTTATAAGTACATAGCCGTAGTAGAAATTGAAAAGAAAAAATGTAAACAAAAAAAAAAAAACCTTTGATGTTACTAAAATTTTTTTCCCTCTTTTGAAAGGAGTTTTCAAAAAATTCGTTTTAACGGTGTACAGTTTCAAGTAACAATTTTAAATTTTAATTAATAGATAATATCAGGCCAAAATTACCTACAGTTAATCCTATCTTGTTTATCACACAGCGAAGTGCATGACAGATCTCATAAATGAAGTATTACTTAAAAACTTTGAAAAGAGTTTAACAAATTAATTTAACATAAAATAAGCCTCAACTTTACGCTGTTGTTTACGTCATTTCATCGGTGGCATTATTTGTCACGCCACGAAACCGACCAGCTATGCTCGTCTCTGCAATATTTTTTAGACGCGTCTAATATATTTTGAAGCATCTAAAAAGTCTAAAAGCATCTAAAAAATTACCCTTCTTCGAAAAAAGTTTTAAAAAAACTTAAAATGTTTTTTTTTTTTCATAAAATTAAAAAATTTCTATCTCAATCCAATATTTCAAAATTCCATTAAAGGGTGTCAACTCACTTTACTGCAAAAAATCCTCAAATTGCATTTCAACAGGTCATTATTTCTTTCAATTCTTATTAAAACAGTTATTTTAATAAAGAAGAAAATCGATACAAAAAAATTTATCCGTCTCCAACGCTTTGGAAAAGAAAAGAAATTCCAACTACGTAATACACTTTGGATATTATTGAAAAGCAAACAATAGGGAAATCTACTGCAGTGTGTCACTCTTCGTTCGGCATCCCACGTCGAATCAGGTGATGGCGTCTCAGCCATAAAACTCTTTCTTTCCATTCTCTTCGTATAAAAAAAGGAAAAAATACAAAATAAAAAGAATGGAAAAGGGAAGTAGGAAGAAAAAAAAGAGACGACTGCCTTTTGTGCCGGTGCTTGCGGATGATGGATAACTTTAAGTGCTCCGTCATGGGAGCCTGTGGAAAAAAGACAATTCCTACACAATTGGACTAAGCTGCGCATTAAGGTTCAGAGGCAAAGTTCAATCCCATTTATACTTTACCCATTTTGAAAATAATGTTTGTTTCCCTTTTCTGACCCTACGAGAAGACTCGTTTGCTTCAAATGGGCTCGTCAATTCCATTCTTAACTGTGAAAATAGGCGAGATGCAATTTTGCAATAAAGGCAAACATTATGCTTTTCTTGTGATCAGTTTAGTTCTTTGCAAATAATGGTAATACGTTTGAAATTGAAATAATAAAATTGTTTGGTTTTGTATGTGAAATTTTTAATCAACAAGGAGAAAATCCAATAACCTCAGCAACCTTGTTTCCTCTGTGATTAACCTAGGAACCTCTAAGAGTCGTAATAAAACTTTTTTCGCTCGTTTCTGGTCAACGTTACTCGACCTATGACAGTGACTCTGCTATGTTACATTGTAATCTTAGTGGGTGGCATAATTATCCTTTTACTAGTTATCTTGTGCAAAACATGAAGATTTATAAAAATATTATATTGCTAATGAAATCAAATAACTATTTATTGAAATTTCATTTTAAAGCTTTAACATTTTTGAAAGTACAGTTCAACCGGAAACTATTACTTTTCCTTTTGTGATGGGGTCGTGTATAAGGCCCAAAATTACAACTTGCTCACTCGAATGAGCAAGAGTTATGGCCCGAGTCTTCAGAAATTTAAATTAAGAATACTCACTTTCCCAACAGTCGAATGTTCTCTTGTTCCAAAGACAAGATAAACATCTCTAACTCTGCACTTTTAGTGAAGAGGAAGACCGCTTCCGGTCAACGCAAAGGCCTTTAAACCCTAACAATGCTTGTGATGTTTCGAATTCTGTTTCCGATAGGAAATGCTTTTATCTTTAGTCAATCGCTCAGAATTCTACACCTGTACAAAACTTATCGTCCCCAGAATAGAGTTCGGCCTGGCAAAACTATTGCGAAGCCAACAATAATCCTCTCGCTAAGCGATTTTCTTGCCACCTCTCTTGTTTTCATCACGCAACGTGATCTGAATTCTCAACCAAGAAAAACAACTCAAGGGTTTCTTATCAGCGAATAATTATACAATCGCAGATAAAACCAGTACGTGCCCATTTGAAGCGCTCGTCAAACCAAACATTAGACGAAATACCTTCATCTGGGCGTTCCAACTCTTCTCCGCCGTCCTCCGCAGCGTCTGAGTGTGCACAAAACGCACAAAGTCATAACGACGCCACCGGCTACACCCATGCCCACGGCGATCCAGTCGAGGGAAAAGGCACTCGACCGACACAGGGCCAGAGCCTCGTCGGCAAACTCCACGTTCGTATCCGTTGAATGCTTTGGGCAGTTTCCTACTCCATTGCACACAAGGTCCTGCGGGATGCACACATTGGAACCGTGGCAAAGAAACGGGCACGGCTCCATACCCAGTTTAAGGTAGTATTCGCTCTGCTTTCCCTGCATCACTTCGGTGAACACAAGTTTAAACCTCGCGTCTGAAGATGGCGCAGCACGTAACTCCACCAAAAGTTTGTTGGCTGCCATGTTGGTCGAATTTATGATGGGTAATTGGAACGCCTGGTCATCGCACACACTTAATACAGCTTCATCTGAGTAGCTATATCCAGCACTAGGCAAACGGATGTCAATACGGTCGCTTGTGCAGTTACCAGACATTTGTAGGTAATCAAACCACAGGAAAAGGTCTTTGTTAGGAGTCACGTAGATAGTCCAAATGCAATGGATGACGCGATCCATTTCCACGTAATCAGGCTCTACGTACGGGAAAACAAGCTCCCCTTGACTCCGACTTGGAATTAGACTAGGGCCACATAGAGGACCATGAAAAAATTCGTAAGTTCCACGGAAAACTTCTAGTTTGTTATGAAAGTAGTTGTATTCGACGAATTCTCCCTCATAATGCAGCCGCAATTCGAGACTAGAACCGAGGGATACAAAAGTGAGTCCGCCACGTTTATCGCTTGTGTTGTTGCAAAGACAGACTAAATCGGTCGTGTTGTCGGACGATTCACGGATCACGATTTTGTCGACCGGATCTGCTAGACAAGAAACGCATGCGCGTTTGTTGTAGCCGAATTGGAGGGAAAAGAGTGTGAGGAAGACACGCTCAAAAGGAGCGCCGTTTGCCTCAAATGTGTAGCGACACTGCAAAGAGTCTTTGCGTTTGAAGACCAAATGATTGAGCGGAGAACTAAACATTCCCGATGTTGATGTGCTGCTTTGAAATAGTTCATCGCACGCTGTATTTGCCACGGGCTGGCCGTACTTGTAAGCATTGTAAAAATCAAACTGGATCCAAAAATCTAGTGAGGAACCGGAATACGACCCGGTGGCCGATTTGAATTGTATTAACATAGCCGGACCAGACGAGACAAAATCCTTACTATCCTGCACTGGTGCTGCCCACGTGTCGCAAAAAATAGCAACAACTTTTGCTTCATCGCGACGATCTGAGTCATATACAGATAGCGATTCTGAGCAATCTCTGGTTGGCGCAATTGCATGCTTGGGTCTGTGAACACGAAAACTCTTGAAATAAAGTCTTATTATTTGATTAGGTTGAGCCCTGATGACAAAATCGCAGTTCGTGTTTGGAGTGTACCATGTGGCAAGTGAATGAAAACGTCTATCTTGATCTGGAAGTTCATCTCGGCTGTTAAAGGCGGCGCTGCATGAACCGTTAACTTTAGTCGCTCCTGGTCCCACCCATTTGGGATTGGGTCCCACATTGAAATGGAAACCCGTGTTGAGCATAGGGCCAGCCGGCATTGAGACGAAAACAACGAGTAGTTGTGTTCCCGTGCCGGTAATAGCATAAGGAAACCGACCTGTGCCACAGAACGTTCCAATAACAGGACTCGTTTCAGTCCAACCGTCGTGAATGCGCAGGTAGTCCCCTGGGCAATTGGTGGTGACTGGTCGAGTGGGACAGACAATCATGTCTGCACAGTGCTGCCCATCGATACTGAGTACTTCGTTCTCCAAGTGTGGATTGATGTAAACGCTTTGTGTGTGGAGGAAGTATCGGCAACGGAGATTTCTGGGATAGATGCCTGGATAGCCGGGTGATTGGACGTAGCAAGTACCAAGGCGGCAGTCATGGAAAATGCGGTCACAGAATGTGCCGCTAACGAGTTTACCTCGTCGATCTGGGTAGAGAATAGGATTGGGCCCGTACCGTGCGTATAACTCAAATTGCTGTTCAGCGCGGGATGAGAAGAATAAGTAGGTTTTATCTGAAGAATAAAAGAAGAGTTAGTTTGTTAAGTGAAATTTGATGTAATAAAAAAGAGTAGATGTTAGTTGAAAAGGAGTTAGTAATGTGGAAAATGAGGAATTTGAAGTTGTTTAAATTGGAGACTAGTGTAATTTAAATTGAGAAATTACCATCAATTATTGCTCATCATATCCACTCACCTCACGAGGCGTATTGACGTGACAGGTAATAATTGAGTATAAATTAAGCGAGCTATTAATGGTTCTTAAAAATTTCAATTTACAAGATTTAGCAATTTATTGCCAGTTTCGTTAAATCAAAAATAGCTCACTACCAAGACATTTGATTAAAAGAGTAATTCAAAAATCTAGAATATTTTCACAAATATTTAATTGGAACAAAATTCGAGTCACTAACTATAACGGATCTTCAACATAGTTTTTATAGACCTGGTGAAACCGATTAGTTCATTGGATCAGCACAAAAAGTTCTGACTTTAAATTTCATGCTGAATTTATGACAGCATAAACACGACACAATATAAGCAAGTCAGATATAGGCTGAACATGCGAACTAACAATAAATTTTAATTCCTAATCTTCAAGGGAAATAAAGAAAAAAAATAAACCACTAAATTCTCATTACTAAGTTTATTAAATCCACTCTAAGTCAGCCTTCGTGCAGGCAAATGATATTTTTTCATAGAACACCACAACCTTTGCCGTAATGTTACTTCTTCATTCCCTACCACATAAAAACTCAAGTCCCTCTTCCCACCAAATACCAAAATTAAATTAGCCCAAGACTTTTTAAAAAAAAATTAACTCTCAACTCAATTTCCCTACAAACCAATGAAAACAAGTGCAAACTCACCAGAAAAAGACTCAGCATAGAAGACAACCTGTACAACGCTTGTCTCCGAAATGTACGTCTGATCTCTGTCAATCTCCCCGCAGAAAAAGCCGGGTGCGGGCTTATTGGACACAGTCGTTGATTCGTCGCCATCTACAATTTGTACGAATCCTTGTGCACAGTAAGACGAATTCACCAAACGACCCACTTTAAGACGTTGAAATCTGAAAATAAAAAGAAACGACAAATATAAAAAAAATTCAGAAAAACTGAAAAGCAGAAAAAAGAATTGCTTTTCAAGTGGTGCGCCGATGAAACAATTTCATTGCATTCACTGTACTGAGGGTGTGGCCGCTAACTCCATCGGGAGTAGTTGGCAAACGCGCAGATTTCAATTTGTAGCGAGCAACGAAACTTTTGGAGCAATAAAAGCAAAACCATCGCATTGAGAGAAAACTCCATTTGGAAACGAGCGAAAACTCGTCATAATTGATGGAGTGACGACGAGACCTGTCACGACTCGACACACTTTCATTTGTCCGCATCTAAACTCTTCCTCTATTGTCGTCTTTTTTTCATCGAGAAAGAGAAAAAACTGTTTGTTCAAGTTTGAATTAGTCTTTTCTCGTTTCTCGCAGATTTACGCTCTCGGTTATGAAATATTGCAGCTGTTGGCTACTGTTTTCGGTCATCGGTTGTGTGATGAACGAGCGCCACCTTCGATAGACCCAACAACTTCATAGTCCCAGTCCAAAAGGCTTAACGTGGCTCGATCGATAACGCACTCAAAAGAGTGTTTCTCAATCAATTAGAAATTAAAGACGGAGAAGGGAATTTCAGACGTATTATTTTCTTTTCTTAACGAGTACGGCTAAGTTCTTTTTCTTATTTTTGTTAAACGAGTAACATTCGAGTAGAATTCTATGTGATTATCAATTTTAAATTAAACAGTCAAAGAGTTAAGTTTGAATTTTAAATATCTAGTTTTGATATGGTTCACTTAAAAGACAAAAAATTTTGTACTGATAACGCCACCTTTTGAGATTTTTATACAACTGTAACAGTCTTCAATAACCGATGATTTGGCACTAAAGTGATAACGTTCTGTGGTTACAAATCAATTTGGGTTTAAGATTTTTTTTTCTACGTTTATTAAAAACCTAGAGTCAAAACAAACTTTGGATTTGTTTTGGACCCAAAGGTTTAAAAGCAATGATCCTTATAAGCTGCTTTACAGATTTTTTTTTTTTTTTTTTGGTTAGTTTGTTAATCTTTGTTATTAAAACGTAATCTTCACTAATAACTTGAAATAAGTGTAAGGAAAACTTTGAGAGAACTTAATTTCCTGTGCAAATTAAAATTGCAGTACTTTAAGAGACTTTGGTTATTCAAGGAGAACAAACATATTGTAAAGGGCATCGCTTTCCTACGGTTAATCCTAATGGAATAGTGACCAACTACATCACAAGTCCCTTACAATTTATAAGAATTTAACTTTTTAATAGCTCTTTATAGCTTCAACCATTGCCTTCTACTGAAACGGCAACCAACCACATTTTTATCAAGTATGACCTTAGTTGTCGCTGTCGGGACTGAACATTATCTCTGTCCGCTGGCGATGAGAGACTGTGTAGTCTCTGGAAGAGATCTTTAATGTGTACACCTGTGACAACTAAGGGAAGTGTTTGACTCCTCTGTTTTGCATAAAAAAAACAAAACAAAAAAACCACAGAATTCATCTTGCCTTCTTCAACAACAATTTTGCCTCTTTAAAAACTTTATTCCTCTTACCAAAAGGAAAACCAACCATGTCCTTCTGTTGTTGAACTTTGTCAACCTAATGTTGTTTATGTATACATATTTCAAAAACACAAATCTTGTGGAATGACTTCCATTTGATAGCAGTAACGAAATTTTAAATTCAGATTAAAGTATAAACATTTAAGAACTTTAAAATTGACTGATTTACATATTTATACAACGTCAAGCTTCAAAAGAAAAACTTAACATTTCACCATCAGTGATTATCTTCGTAAATTTGACTAAGTCATAAGGATAATTACCAAAGAAGCAACTTTGTTTGCTATGTTGTTTCAATATATCATCCTTTTATCTGGCCGCAAAACCGTGTTTTCTAATTGGCGTACCCAATCAGAATCATTAGCACTCGTCTTGTGAGATAAGAAGTGTTGTTGACTAACCCTAAAATTTTACGAGGAGCCTGTAAGTCGGCTGATAAGCTTCTGGATTACTCTTCTCACTGCTCGTATTTACCATCAGTTTTCAGCTCGATTAAAAACACTGTCGATGAAGCGCAGAAATCAAATATCCCAATTAATTTCATTTCGCGTCTTTTCTTTCCAGATAGAAAAGCTGCGGCAAACTGATTTCCCGATACGACTCATTTTTCCATGCAGGCGAAAAATATGGGCAAACGAATGTGCAACTAAGCCTAACTAATCCTTGAGCTAAAAAGAAATGACCGAGTGAATTTCTCATTTTCACATTAAAATTACCCGTTACGTTGTGCACCGTTGCGAATCAAGTTGCGAGGTCACTGTAATTACGATTTCTTTCAATTAAACGGATCATTTTTCTCCTCCGTTCAAAGTTTATTATCAGCGCTCCCAACAGAAGTTGAACGCCATCTCGAGCCAGTGACGAATAAGTCACTGGAATCGATAATCCGAGCGACAAGTTTCCAATTTCCATCGATTATGTTAGCGAGGCGTTTAATTTAATGGAATTGTATGTGGTTCGACCCTTTCGGTGTTTTAATCGCCTAATATTATCGGTTTCACATTTCTATGTCTCAAGATTAGATAGAAATCCGTTTCACGAACCACCATTTCATTAATCCAATTTCACTTATTCCACTAACAACGTTATACCCAGGAATAAAATGGAATTTTCAAGACAAATTAAAATAACCGATTATGTTAGCTTTCTACTTTAGGCATCCCCTTAACTTATTTTTTACACGATTTAAAAGAAAACGCAAATTTCCGTCAAGGCAATTACCAAAACCTGGTGTCCGCTACTTTAGATCGAACGACCTTCCTCAAACAACCAGGTAACACGTACCACCAACATCTAAATTATCCTACTAAAATTAAACTCTTGGGGTACGCCAGATGTACACAACTTTTGGTTCTGGACTCGTTTAGACCAAGAATGACAGTGACGGTAAATCGATTCAGTGGCAGGTCTTAAAGGGCACTGAATAATTCAATAATTTTATAGATTCTAAATCATGAGTGCTTTAAACTTGATCGATTCATACCTAATGGAAACGATCCAATCCGTTCGGTGTGGTCCCAGTTCGAATTTATAGATGCAGTAGAGAGGCTGGTTTCGGTTTTGTGACGTCACCAAGGGGGTGGACACCTCGTCGCTCAAATCGACCGTCACATTACAGCGCCCAACTGAAACGACAGAACAAATCAGCCATTACGATTCTTACAATTTATCAATAGATGGGGAATTGAGGAAAGGGCTTTCCTCAATGACAAATTTACGATTTGCCAAACACTTGAACGCTACAAATTTTACCCGGACATCGATCGAAGACATCGATCGAATTTATCAAACAATAATAAAAATAAATGGCATAAGAGGAGGAAAAGGGAGGGCCATCAATAATCGACTAACGAGCACAGATTTAACAAAATCCAAACGAACGGGCCGTGAAAACAAAATGGCGTTATCTTGTTTGGGTAGAACAAATCCTGGTGGATGGGTGAATTGACATGGCACGAAAAAAAAAAATGATGAGGTCATAAATATAAAAAAGGAAAGGAAAAGACCATTCAGAGTGATAGATATCGATGAATCGATGCCCCTAGGGTACCCAATTGACGTGAGTTGCAAATACGTTGACCAAAGCCAAGCCAATACAAACTGGATGTCGAAATATATCCAGTTACCTCAAAGTTTCGAAAAGTGCTAGGCCACCACAAGAGGATAATGTGCGAACGCAATACAAGATTTGAATGATGATGTATATTTAAATTATACATATAATTTTCAAAATTCAATAAAGCTGTTTAGCAAGGTTGGTGATGTTAATTAATTACTAACATATAAATAAATCATTCTCCAAAGACTGCGTAGTTATGCAAGATGACTCATCTTTAATACCTTTGTCAGTTTAATTATAGGTCATGGGTAAAAATCACGGATGTAAAAAGGTGATGGGAGAAAAATCAATAAAAGTTCGCTAAAATTTTAAAATCTCTCCGCTTTAGTTGAAAGAAAAGGAACATCTGAATTCTTCTCTATGTGAAATAACTTGTCTTCATAAAACGCATTTCCAGGTTACAAATACGTCGATCGTGGCTACGCAATCATAAGAATCGGGGTTGCAAAACCAATACGTCAACATATGAGGATATGCGTTGGCGTAGGTAGATTGCGGTCTACGTGGCCTGGGTTTATAAATCAGTTTGTAGAACTGACGATGCACTTTCTAGATGTGCCCAGCCTTTTCCCTGTACAGAGTTTTGCTTAGAAAATTAAAAAAAATTCTTGGCATGACCACTTGAAGAGGATAATATACATTGCACGATATAAACTGGTTTCAATAAAATAAAACTGGTGACATGAAAACATTTCTAATAATAATTTTCAAAGAGAACTGATCGTCTACAGAAGCTTGTGCATCAATATCTACCCTATATATGGTCTAGATATGGTTGTTTCCCTACTTTGAAATTAGGCAAATCAGTAGCTTATGGGTGTAATTTGAAGCGTTCGTACAATAGATTAACACGCTGAAGGTGTTTGAAAAAATCATACCTGCAATAATTATTGCAAAATCTTGTAACAAAAGAACGATTGGAGATAATAAGGGAGATATTATAAATTCATCGTTACTTGTCGATAAAATTGGACCGTTCCTTGGCAAAGTTTTCGTTTATTGAATTTTTTTTTATAGAGCGTCCATTTTTTTAAAGCGAATATCGGTTTTCTAGGAAGGCAAGGTTCTAGTTTCAAGCGAAAGGTCAGGGCGGATAAAAAGCAAAGAGAGCGAAGAGAAAAAAAAAAAGGAAAATAAATGCAGTTAGGAATCGTTGATGGAAGTGGAGTGCCACTTTCGGGATCTTTGTCTCGCTCGACATTTTTTTTTCTCGGATCCCAAACTATGCTTGCAGTACTGTCCAAGTGCGCCGCATAAAAACCTAATACCGTTACAATCCAGAGTAAAGGCGTAACCACCATTTTCTCCACGCCATGGTTTATTCTACCCTATTCTTATTTTATTGCCCTTTTTAAGAGGCGATACAAAAAAGAAACAATGTTTCTTAACTGAAGAATTTCGTTTGATGGCTTCTTTGATTCGCTTTGGAATTTTAAGTGATTCAAATCATGAGTTTAGTTGGATACTCCCATCAGTTTGGCAATAATACGTTGGAAGGCACACAACATAAAAATAAATAATGGTTATTTGAGTATCGTAATTGGTATTTTGATTGTGGATATTCATTTCATGAGGTTGGTTAAAAATAGATCTGCGTTGGAGACAGTTGGTAGGAGAGGTAATTGGCTCACGTAAAGTCGAGTTTTCTTAATAATTTAATAAAATAAATATTTTCAAAATATTCAAAATATTCAATAATTACAGAATGTTGGTTAAATAGCTGCACATATAGCGTTTTATTTATCATTAAATTTCAGAATATTTCAAAAAACAACCTACAAAACGCCTGAAACCGAATAAATTTTAGCTATTTTTTTTCCTAAGATATTTTTTCTACCGTCAACTTCAAGTTCAGCAAATTGAAAAACTTCTACCTAAACTGGTTTGCCACCAGGATGGCATAGTTCGTATTACAAAACTTATAAATTTTCCATACCTAACAATGTCATCATCATACCTCCAACACATTCATTTTTGCCTCACCCGACAACTTTGAATTTAAAATTTTCATTACAAATATTCAAGTGCCTATTTCTTGATTAAAAATGCACGAACCTATTTCTGACGGAAATTTGATCGACCCTGGAAGATGTTCTTCCAATTTGAATTAAATTTAAAAATTTACAAGAGTCGAGGACAACGCTATCTAATGGCAGAATTCATAAAATCCAACCTAGAAAAACATCCCTACTCACTCTTCACTTTACATTAAACATTAATCGTTACTCTTGAATGCAAGTCTGACTTGTAGAAGCACTGACGCATCGTGTAAGTGGTTATGGTCCATGACATATTACGTTACTTAACTCGTCTTTTATCACAAAATCAAAAAAAAAATTTCATACCAGGTGAAAAGATTATAAATCTTTTTTTTATAAAGTTTCACAAATTTGGAACATTGAAGAACGTGCCTTGTATCTTACAATTTCCTTTCTTACGTAGTTGTCAGACAGAGAAGCGTCAAGAGTTTCTCAGACCGCTGATCCAGCGAATGTCAACACCAAAGCTTTTCACCAAACAGCTTACAAGAACTGCAATACCAGCACATTGTCTTAGTTCCCATTCTTTCCTATTGGCCACTGAAACAATCTAAACAAGCAAAGAACATTTCTGCATTAAAATTACGACTATTCCCACTTTCAAACAATGGACTCCCAAGCCGTAAACACTCACACTCGACCATTTTCTTGCGCTACAACCCAACAACCAATCAGAATATTGTACAAAAATAAAATTCTAAAATAACCCCATTCAAACTCGACATCCTATCATAAATATAGTTCCCACTTTGCAATTGTATATTTGAAACAAACTATCCCCCGATAATTTAGTTGCTCTACATTTTTACAACCTCTTTTTTATTGGTTCCATTATCGTTCCACAGTTCCACCTTCGGTTACAACGTCCATTTTTTCTTCTCTTCGACCACAGACTTTTTTTTCTTTTCCTCCTCCAACACCAACTCCTAATGGAAACCAAAACACTAATGTGTTTTGATCATCAACACCGGTCTGCTATTAAACTACCTATCTCCATCTAAAAATAACGAATACAATTTACTGATCTGTGCAAACATAATCACGTTTGTAAATAGGTAAAATGATCTGCAGTAAGCAAAGCGTTTGCAATTGGCGCTCTCATTTCCCACGGGCTTTTTCCAACATGGCTTCCACGACTGCTAACGTAGTGAACAGTCACGAACCATCGCTGTCTATTTAAATACAGCGATAACACAAGATGAAAGGCACATTTTGAATATTTTAATCGTTCAATTTTTTTTTCCAAGCGCATTATGTTTGACTGAAGCCTCTTTTTAACACCATGCATACATCAAGTGGTAAATGACAGATAACCCTCGCACCGATAAGTGAACAAAAGAATTTTTTTTTCTGTCGACTTAATCCGTCATTTGCTCTGTTTAATGCCCTATCATTTTGAAGGTTGGCCTCTGAATTTTCTCCTCACCCAGCGAGGATCGTCGTAAAAGTAGAAACTGCATTTCGCGACGCAATCGACACAAAGAGAAAGGGGGAAAAAATGAAATAGCTGCGCATTTCTAACGAGGACGACACTATTCAAAATGCAAAGTGGGTACAGGTCTTGAGAAAAGAAAAAAATGAAGAGAAAAACTCGTTTGCGATTATTTTCTAAAATGGCACCTCCGGTTTTAAAAAAAGAAATTTAAATGATTTGCGGTGATAAAAATAATCGAATAAGAAGTTTAAAAGGGGAATTGGCTGAATCAAATTCTGGTTGACTGAAAGGTCAATTTTAAATTTTTAATGTAAAAGAGATACGTGTATCTTGTTAAACAACGAAAATTATATTTATGCGACATCTTTCATGTTTTGCCTAAGTTATGGGTAGAGAAAAAATGAGTTTAAAAGTTTACTGTCATTAAACGTGACTTACAACAATAATAAAGTTTCATTTCACGAGGTTTGGCTCCAAATGATGCGTCATAACACCCATACCCTTCCGCAGATTAAAGTTAGTCCCGAGACTGCGCTATCTGCCATTAGGCTTAACGCTTTAATACCAAAAGTAGTGCAGTGAGGTGGGTCTCCGAAGTGAGATTACATTGTGGGTAATGTATTTTTAATAGCTATCCTAATACAATCCTAACAAACACTTTGATATTAGCTAAAGTATAATGGTTCAATACTTTTGGTAAATAAAGTACTAATAAAAGAAACATAAAATGTGTTTTTAAAAGCAGCAGAATTTGTCTTTTTCACTTACAAGGTCATATGAAAGAGTTGTGAAGGGTACTTCCGGTTTATATCAGAAGAGCTCTTCAGATTTGAAAATTTCAAAACAAGAAGAGATATGAATACTAAGTGCTCTCTTAATCTTTTTTTTTCTCTTGGTTTGGAATAACCGCGTTGTCTTTTCCTTATGTTTAAAAAAAAAATCATTATCTTGTTAGTGAATTCTATTGCGTGCAGTTTCAAGTTGATAAACCTTGGAAAAGTTATCAGTTCAGAATCAGATCAACCTTTCAGAAAATCAAGTGCAATGGCATTGCTATCGTTTTAGGTTTATGGAGAGTAAAGAGCACTTTCGGTCAGATTGGGAAATCAAAATTTACTAAAACTTGTTTACGTTTCATCAACTGAAAGAGCCCTTAACCTGATCTCAAAGTAAGTAAACATTATGATAGCAATAGTTATTTGTCAAGAACTAGTCAAATTGTAATTGTAATTGTATATAATTTATAAAATACATTACAAATGTATATGCTCACAAATGATCCCAACCTTCCTAAGTAATCTTAATAAATTGTATTTTTTATTTTAAAAATAATTTGTAAGTGATCTAGACTTGTTTTCATTTAATTATTCTTGGAATACTACCTACCTTCCCACAAAATTGCTTATCCTAGGTTACCCTAGCGGCTGTTCCAAACCCAGCGACGTTAATCAAAAATATTTATATTAAATCTTTCCTCTCCTAAAAGTAATATGTCGGTTTTATCATAAAACATCATCAATTCTATGAATAATAAAATTAGGAGGCCAATTCTTTAAAGAAAAGAGAATGAAAACCCAGTCGCATGAGAATGGAAAAATGTGACATGAACCAGGACAAAGGGGACGCGTTAAAAAGGAAGAAGAGAAAAAGACAACACAGCCCGGACGTGACTTACCAGTTTGGCCATACCCAGCAGCAGCAGAGGAGACCAGACAGAGGAATAGGAAACGGAGAGATGGTGTTGGCAGGAGACGCCTGCGTGCTGCTTCTCCTCCTCCTCCTTTTTCTGGCTCCATGGCTGACGATTTCACCCGACCTAAACACACGACGCGATTCACCGATCTCTGCTATCCATCTCGGTTGGAACATCACAGTGACGCTTGCACCTACTAATCCATACGAACCGAGGCCAATATGGATGGAGCAAGTTAGAGAAACGAGATGAAACACACTTGCATCATGACCAACGGCAGCAGCAACAGCAGCATCTAGCAGCCGAGCGATGGTGGCGCCGTGTCGTGACGATTAACAAAGATGGTACGTAGATGAGCGCAGCAATGGAACGAGTCTAGGAATTTGGGCGAAAAATCGATATTGGGTCTGTTCCAGTGCGCCGACCTAAAGATAGGGTATAAGCGCGGGTTTTGCTCACTTCTTTTCTTTCTTCAAAGTTGGAAGGGATTTTGCCAGCCGAGCCGAGCCCCACTCTCGCTCATATTTAGACCTGACGTTCAATAGCAATGCCCTGCAGAATACATCGTAAATTTTCTTTAATACTCGGCCACGTTTTCTTTCCAAACGAAAGATTTGTAACATTTTTTTAATATATATTTCGTCTTTCCAATAGTTTAAATTACACTTTTTTTTTTAAACTTTCAATTTTCCCCTTCTATTTGCTTTAAAGAATTGTCGTAGAAACAATCGTCTGGTCATTAATTAATTTTCAAAAGTAGAATCAAAATGAACCGAAATGACAAACTTAAAAAATTCAATTTCGTGGAAGAGGGGGGTAAAAGAAAGCGAAAAAAAAAATATAATCTAAGACGAAATGAATTTTTTTTTTACACTTTTTTTTTTCTGGCTGGCAACATAGCGATGAAAACAAATTACGGGTGGGAAAAAAAGGTTGTAGTATTGTTCGGGGTTGAGTCACGCTCTTCGCAAATAAGAATTAGATCGTTTCCAATGCGCAGCACACTTAATGAAGCTGTCCATCAACGACAAATCTGTTCTCGTCTAACGTGCAAATTGTAAACTGAAATTACATCTCGACCGCTTTCGACCTCTTTTAATCGTCGCTTCGTCTTAAGCTGATAAACTCGTTGGATTTGAGTGAAACAACATCACCATGTTTGCCTAACACTCTAATGTATAACAACTCAAACTTTTATGTAACCATACATAAATCAAATTTTCTTTTTCAGGTCAATATGTTTCTGTACCCGCTAAAATGATAATTTGACATTTCAAAATTTAATTTATGAGGTTAGGAACAACTCACAGTTAAAAAATGTATAAAAATGACAACTCTTGACATTTTTCTAATTTAAAATTTTTTTTTTTAAAAAAGGGAAAGTACATTTTCCATTTCATTAAATTTCTTATTTCTTACACAGTCTAAAATTTTACAGGTACATGAAATAATACTTAAAGTGTGCTTCATTTCTTTCTACAACTCATCTTTACGGATGACGTCATTTTACGACTTGAACACTGATGTTAATATCAAACTGAAATTCGCAAATCCAACCCCTTTCCCCTTGTTTTTGAACCTATTATTTATATGCAACCATCTTATTATCATTTGTTCATCCCTACGTGAAAAGGAAAGACGAGGATAAAAAAAAGGATTTTAAAACATCTTTAAGGAAATCAAAGAAATAATAATTAGCACCGTACAAAGTTCAAAGGTGGAATTAATTTATTCCGAGGCAGTTAAGGAATGTAGAGTCGATATTAAAATGTTGAAAGAAAAAGAAAAAAAATTGTTACCAGGGAAAAGGAAGAGAAAGAGAAGACTCTTCTGGCCTGTTTTTAATTACACCCGAGTCTCATTCTGGTAATTAAGCAGTCGCATGCGCAAAACTCAGCAACTCAAAAATGGACAATCAATTATTTTGCGCTTCGTTTCGTCGGTATGAAATCGAAATTAGATAAAAAGTTTAAAAGGATAAATAAAAAAAAAAGAAAGACGGAACGATTTATTATTCATTCCATGGTTGTTTTAATTTGGAAAGGTAAAGAGTCTAAAAATGTTTGCTGTGCTAAGTAATCCTTACGTTATTTAACAAAATGACGTAAATGTAAATTATAAATCATTACGAGTTACGTAAAAGTTTAAAACTAAACAGTTGTTGTATTTAACACCCTCAAAGCTAGCAGCACTTTCTCACTTATTTTTAATAAAACATTTTCTGCCATTTTTTAAAATATTTGCTACGCAACTCAATCAAATAGAAAGGTATATATGAGGCGATATATAAAAAAACCGAACCTAAAGAGGATTTTGAAAAAAAATTCTAGAATCAATAATAAAATCGAAATTCTAACACGAGCCTACAGGTTTACCGCTATGTCTGCCTTAAAATTATTCCTTTGACACCAACTGTTAATTATTTAAAACCACAAAGAAGTTTTTTTTCCTGAATCTAATTTCATTCTGAAACCTAAAATGATCTTACAATGTTTGCAAGAAGAAAAAAAATTATGAAAAATTCAACAAACTTCGCAAGAGTAACAATATTGATCAGGAGGTATGCACTCCAAACGTAGATCTCATTACCAACTCTTCAGTAATGCCACTTTGCACTATTCAGTAACTTGTAACTTTCATTTTGGATGATCCGGAAAAAGTAGTCAACTTTTGTTGACGATGAAGCATTGCTTCTATCGACCCACTGTATCAACTTGCCTAACGACAAACACTAAAGAGGAGAAGGAAATAAGAAAAACGCCCTCCCTCGACGACTGAAAGAAGTAAAATAAGATGCAGGTGGAAGAATGGTGTGCCAAATGTCAACAGCAACGCTCTATCTCAAGCAAGTAAACAAACTGAAAAAAATAATAAAAAAAAGTAAACTATTTGAAATATCAGTGAACGCGTGTTAAATCTTCTTTAAGGCTTGATTATGTTATTCTGACTCTTACATCCTGCTGGACCCATGCTGAGACACTTATTGCGTTTTTTGTTTTTACTGTTTTTGATTTGTTTCTCATTTAATGTGAATCTCCCTGGGTGTTAATTGCTTTAAGTTTAGACTGATGTATTTGCTGTCACTAATTACTGCGATTCTTGAGGATTAGATTAAAACGTCCTCAATGTTGTTTACTCTAAATAGAATTGGCCCTGAAATTTTAATATTTAAAAAAATAAGGGTGTAAAAAATAAATCTGAATTAAACTCACACTTTACTCCATACAAACGTTTGCATAAGTGTAAAGAACTTTGACATTGCAAGGAAATCTAATACTATTTCCTTTCATTAGAACCTGAAATTTTTAATTATCTACTTTGTCAATATTTCGTGAGATATGCAATTGTATAGGCCACAATTTATAAAATGGAAAAACTTTGTATTTCAATTTTACCTTATTCTGGTCTATACTTTTGATTTTCTTCTCCCCGAAAAGAAAAATGAGACTTTCAAATTCCTTCTTAAGAACCTTATATTTCAAAGAGTTGCGAAAAATGATATAACCAAACAAAATAAAAAATTTCCAATTTCTTCCTACTCATATTCTAATAAATAATGCACCATTAGTAATATAATGCATTACTTAAAAAAAAAATCCATTCTTTGGCAAAGCCAGCGCCCAGCCACAACAAAAAATTCTTCTATAATTTCCCTAAATGCTTCCACGGTATCCAAATGTATTATCGTTACGTTCGCTACACAGACCGAGTTAATTTGAGGCTGGCCGCTTAACAACAGTTTTACTTGACTTCTCAAGATTTAAGCCGTTTTTATTCGCCGTCTCGGAATTTAGTAGTAGCAGTCCTCGAGGCAACGGAATGTTCTTCTTTTCTCCCCTCTTTCCCATTGCAAGTTAATGAGGAAATAGCTCGTCCATGTTGCCACTGCATTGTGGGATTGTAAATTGCCAAACGGCTTTTCTTTCCGCACAAATTGGTTCAATTGTATTATTAACGTTAAACGTTCCATTCGAGCCACTAATAACCTCGTCGGGCAGACTTCAAATAAAACCCAATTCCAACAACAAAAACGAAAAAAATATTTCCCACTGGGAAGTTTTTTTCTTCTCTTTTGATACCCAGAACTATTGAAGCTCGATTAGTAATCCTCCGATATTGCAAAATTTTAATAACCTCGTTTTCTTTAAGTTAAACGACTCGCTTCGTCACCTGCCACACAGCGTCCGGCCAATAAAACTTATTTAACATGTCTAAAATTTTCCCCCTCGTTTCAATTTTATATCGCCGCTTTTCAATTTCCACGCCAGACGGAAATAAAAAGAGAAATGAAGTGACAAAAATCCGCCTCTAATAACGTATTAATAACGAGAGAAAAGAAAGAAGGAAGGGAAAAAAATAGAGTTTGGAAGGTTTAATGGCGTCGAGGAAGGAATCAAAAGAGATAAATTCATTGGGGACTTGTAGGAAAGCGATCGTATACGACGCAGACACAGGTATAAAGGCATCAGGTTGGGTTGGGTTTTTATTCCCAGAGGCACCCGGAGCCGCCATTCGGATGATGTGGAAGCCAGACGCCCAAGCACACTACCAGGCAAAATATCATTGGAGCTCCCTTCGGGGCCGTAAGCGAGGCTCAGAGTTGCTGATTCACCAAAAGCGAGTCTAGTGAAATGTGCACCGACACGTTTTCTTACTGCCTAGGCCTATACTGTAGGTAGTAACTAATCGATAAGATGAGGTTAAGTTATAGTTCTGCGTGTACATCTGAGTTACGGTGGACGGGAAATGGAATGATATTGATAACGAAAGAGGAGCAGATCTAGTTTTGTTTTAAGGGGTCCAATGGTGTTTAGCCGTGGAGGGAAAATTACTTTGGAGATCCCCGTGAGGCTACTTTGGGTGTAACTGAAACTGGGTTACTAAAAGTATGCAAATGAGGTGTCAGGTGAGTGAAGGCGATTTATTGCTTGCATACTTTAAGATTCATAAATAAACAATAGTTAAAAACAAAAAAAGATTTTGAAAAATTTATTAGTCACTGCATCATTTATTTCCTATTAAGCCTGTCTTTTTTTTTCAAAATTAAGAATGGTTTGTAGGAAAGTTAAAGTTTATAAGAATAAATAAAATCATCCAAAGCGGAAAACATCATTTCAAGGAAAAGGATTTTTTGTTTTCCCTATAACTTGTCCTTGTTATACAACAAAAAAACTGCTTTACAGACAGTATTTTAAACTTTAGTCTCGTTTCAATAAAATTTACAATTGCAAGTTCGTAGTTTTATAAGAATATACTGTAAAGTGTTTTGTAATGTTTTTGCAAGCCATTATACGAAACTGCACCCTTAAAGGTGGCTTAACAGCAATGCATTATACATATTTAACGGTCATTAGAGAATTCAGTACTTTTTAAAATGAATACTAAGTAGATTTTACTTATTATTATAGCGTAGTACCTTTAGATTAATCTATTTACCTCAAAAACCATTAATAATTTATCACTGTGTACAGTTGGCAAGATGTTCTCATTTACCTTTCCAAAAGGTGATATTCTTAACAACAAATTTGCTTGCAAAACAATAATATATACCCAAATTTAGTTAAGCCTCTTAAGCGTCAGTCAATATTAAACTAGTTTTGCCACGAGTTTACACTATAAGCTTTATCCAACATAATGTTAATCCTTATTTGATACAACATAATAAGGTTACTCCAACTGCACTTCAGTATTAATAGGACTAATGACAACCCCACTTCTCCCACCCTCTCCCGTGTTGGCAATTCGGGCCGTCAATCAATTGAAGCTTCACAGAGAAGGAGAAATTTCCCAGCGACAAGCATCGAAGGAAACGATTATGAGTTGGTGGAATTTTGCAAAAATATCTTGTCATCGACTCGACGAGGATTTAAGAGCTCGAGTCGCAATAAATTGGTGAGGAGGAGATGCGAGAGAGTTGGTAGTGTAGATGGAAATCCCTCGTTACCATCGATCAAAAGACGCGAGAACAATTTGGACATGCGTTGCCTTATTGCATTCAGGCTCCACTAATTTCCGACAGCCAGCAGAAAATGATTATTTTGTCACTTGGGAAGGCGCCACTACCTCTTGTTTACCTTGGCGTTCGATCGTGCCAAATAGGCATGCCATGCATTTCTTCCGATCGACGGCACAAACAAAGGAGAGGACAAAACTGTAACAAACTCATTCGCTGTGTATAATGAAAGGAGCTTAACCAACAAATGATCAGAATTAAAAAAAAATGTTACGAGTTGCTCAACTTGTGAGAAAATATTACTCTGACTGGCCAATTATTCACCAGCTCTTGAGTTGACAACTTAAGTCAGGTGCAGATTATTTGGGAAATTACAAAGCCTCAAAACCTTTTATAGAAGTGACCACGTGGAGAATTTAAAATTAGCAAACTCAGTGGCAAACTCATGTTGACTTAATAGTCTGCGACTTCACTTCAACATTTACACATGGTTCCAAAAATTACTAATTTATTGTTATGACCTTTTAGTATTTCTAAGCTAAAAATATTTTATCAAAATATTTGCAATTAAAACGTTGCTTTTACCATTCCTTAAGGTTTTAAGTTTAGTTATTTAATAATTAAATCTGTATGTAGTGACCGCTCTTGTACTTACATTCAATGCATTAAACTGTTTAAACTGTTCACTCTAGGTAGGCTTTCGAGTATCAAAAACAAAAATTTGATTTAACATTCTTACTGCAACACAAGTGGATTGAAGCTACTAAATTTTTTATTTCCATTAATAATTTCAAAATCCACATAAGAGACTTAAATCCTATGAAATCATATAGTATTTCTAGACTAGAGCTAAAAATTATTTTTCCCCTTTACGTAATGTTAATCTTAAAACAATATCCCTCAAAGTATAAATTTTCAGCTATCCAATTACAGTATAATTGTTTAAATTATCATATAGCTGAGAGGTTACAACAGTTGAGATTTAAGCTGCTTATATGACTGATTTTCCCTTTAGCGTAACTACTTTGCATATAAATGATGAACTGATCCCTATTTAATTGTCCGAATCATAAATAATTCATCAATAAAATCCTGTTAAAATCTTGTAATAGTATATACTACGAATACTTTTTCAAATAAATTGCATGAAGAGAAAACATTAATCAAAATACTGAAGCTTACGTTCGCTTCGAGTTGTTTTTGTATTGAGCGGAGAATTTTTCTGAATGGAAGACGGGGATGAGAGAGAAATGCAGGATTGAATGCCTAATTGAAAAATTGTTGGAGCCACGTGTACAAATTGGATGCGGAAGGAAGAGTTAGCTACAGATGTAAAACAAAAGTGGTAAAAAAGTTAAGAGGAATTGTTCGATCAACAGTTTGTGCGTAACGAGAAAATGATGATAAGACGACGATATGATGAACACAGTAATAATATTGAAGATGGTGGTACAAAAGATAAGAATGTCGTCGCAGAAAATGATAGTAATGATGACAAAATTGGACCAAGATAAGAAAGTAACAGTTTCTAGGGTGATGAAAAGGGCCACGAATTTGATCTTGTAAAAACAAATGAAAAAATACGAAAACACGTGTTTTGAAAAATGTGTTTCGACTAAACATAAACAAACATAATTTAACCAAATGATTTATCTAAAATAAGATGTAAATAAATGTGTTAGATTTAAAAGCTTCATTTTTGTTTCATATATTTGGTGCGTAAATAAACACATACACATTCCATTAAACAGTTGAAAGTTGACTTATCATAACATTTACCCTTTTAGAAGGATATGATTAGTAAGTTCTTCATGGAGGTAAAAAAAATTTACCCTCATAAGAATATTGCAACTGCATGCAAATCATTAATAGTATTTACTTTTGTTTTCAGAAACTAAAAGGCAATGCTTAAAATTCAGGTAATGAAAGAACAACTATTAACTTTGGTAAGCTACTTTTTAAATTATTGCTGAACCTAAATTTTGTGCTTTTAATATTTCATGCAGATGGCCTAGAACCAAACTGAACAATTTTAACAATGATGCAACAAGTTTGCAATCAACCCAAACTTTACTGCAGCTTGTACAATGTAGAAGAAGAAAAAAAATTACGCTTGTAGACATTTGAATAATTTGGATTTAAATATTGCAGTGTTCTTACAGTTTAGGCATCTTACATTTTACATTAAACATATCAAAACTTTTTACTTTTCAATATTTCTAGCTCAGATATCCATTTTCTTTTAAAATGGGTCAAAATAGGACAAACCTAACAGCTGGCAAAAGATGTATAGAGAGACAACAAAAAAACTTAAGCATCTATCTAAGGTTTATATGTAGAGGGAAGATCTATTTATTTCATGTTAACTCCCAAAGCACAATTCGGTTTGCTTTCACAATTAACGAAAACTTTCAAGTTTTTTTTCTTTACTGCCTTTTGTATGGATAGCGTGAATTTAAAAATTTGCTTTATGTGTATTGATTTTTTCATACTGTAACTTATATCTGCAAATAGAAACAATTCACGGATCCGCACCACAAAATTCCTTGATCATACATACTGCCTATAGATACGTATTCTTAGCAAGTGCACTCCACTAGAAAATGGATCTCAAATCCCATTTCCCGATATCCAATTGAAGCAGCTCAAGTTTAATCTTACATTTAAAATACATCGCCTTTAAGTTCTATACAAATACGCTGCATAAAACCTCCTTTCGCCAAAATACAATCTGCATTCTCATGTTCAAACAATACAGCTTTGTCGTTGCAGTTCAACAATTGTTACCAGTGGCTATTGTTTTATCAAAATGATACGTTGCTATCTTACTTCTCGACGAATTACCAGGGGATAAAAGACAAAGACACAACTGTTTTCACTTACCCCAAATCGGGGATCTTCTCCTCGGTCAGCGATAGCGGCCGTAATAGTGGTCATTCAGTGTGACCTAGTAATACAAAATAAAAAATAAAAAAAAATTATGTAACCTTTTGGGAATTGAATCGATGAAACTGAAAATTTGTCTCGTGTTCAAAAATGTGACAAAAAAATTTCAATAAAAAATTAAATTGTTTTCAGATTTGAAAAGGAAATCTCTAAGGATGTGGAATTACTCTTTAAAACTCCAGACAATGTACACCAAATGATTAAATATTTTCATCTAATAAAAGTTAAAGAATTGGCCTTTAGATGAGGAGAATTATTGAAATACCTTCTATTTTTAATATTAACATAACGCTAAGATCTGCAGGCATTGGAATTCAAACTATCGAACATGCCATACTAAAAATAAGAAAATAGTACCAGAGAGTTATGTTCGGGTCAAGTGCTAAGGAGTTTAACAAGTAATGTGGATTGATGTTGACAAGATGAGTGAAAACATTGGTGTGAAGGGGTAATTAAACGGGTTGTAATTATTTTATGCGATGGAACAAAAAAACGTACCAAGAGTGAATTAGTTGTGATGCATTTTCTTCATTAATTTTTCACTTGTTAAGACAGCTAACTAAACTCTCCGTACTCCAAACGAGATTTTTCTCTAGCTTTGTCATTGTGTAGCCGCTAAATGAAAATAATGGCTATTAACCTATGTTTTAAACTTGGTGAATTTTTATGGCAGCTTGGGGCTACCAAAGTGCACCAAGATTGAATTTTAATTTTACATACAGTTCAACTTTATATTTATACATGTTTAACTTGTGTACTAAAAAAGCGTCAATTATTTTAAACTTTTATTTATCTAAATTAATATAACATCTCCTTGGTACGCTAAATAGAAAATAATTTTCTTGAGAATCCCTTTGAGATGGAGCAACCCAATTATTTTTCATCCTAATCTGATTGTAATATCATACACAAACCCCTGAAGCGTGAAAATACTTCAGTAATGAAGTTCAAGTCAACACGCATTAAAAGAACTCCCAACAGGATTAGTTGACCTGCAGAAACTTAAAAATATTTTTCTGTCATCCAATTAAAAATATTTTTCTGTCATCCAATTAAAAATTATACTTTTATATCCCCAACTACGTTTACACTAAAGCTGATAAAACTACTAATTCATATTCATGTACCTTCAAGATTGGTTTTATAAGACAGTCAATACACTAGAAAATTCTTCCCTCTTCCAAAGCGAATTAACTTTAAATTTTTCCTTTCAGTCGACAATTTAACGTGGACCAAACTTATTTGCATAATGAAATATTAATGGCGGTCGTTAAGATGCTGAGAAGAAAATGGTAACGAGGGCAAAAAAAAAAAAGTAGCAGAATAAAGGTAATGGCAAAATTAAACTTTAAACGTAGAGCGGTAAAAGAAAAAAAATATAAACTACTGTTTGTCCTTGAGATGAAAAGCGCCGAAAGTTTTTGTTTAATTCAAAGTCGATTAATAAAGAAAAGGCCACGTCTATTGTTTCGCCTATGAACTTTGTTGGAAGAATTGTTGCCAAATATTCTCGTCGCGTTGTATTGTGTTTTACTTTGCCTCAGCACAAGTCTGAGTCGTTGGGTGATGTTATGTGCTAAGTTGTTTTTCTTCCTGAGAACAATTTAAGCGTAAACAGTCTCTCGGAGACAGCACAGGCATTTATTTTCGACCCGATTCTGCACTTTGTAAGAAATCAATAGGACTGAAATGCCTGTTTATGCTATTCCTTTCTCTATGGCTTACAATTTCCACAAATACATTTTTATTCTTTGCAATACTCAAAAACCTTTTTAACAATTCCCCAATGAGTAGGGGTGCATTTCTTCTATTTTACTTGTGAATCTCTTCAAACTGTTTGCTATAAATTGTGTATTTTTACTGCTATCTTATTCTTTCAAAAATTTGCATCAGAGTTGCTATTTACCTTTGTATAGTCTTGCAAAATCGTCCAAAGATGAAATACAGCTTACTTTTTAAAAAAAAAGCACAAACGGGGCAAATAATAACACACAGCACTGAATCTAATCATGTACACATCTGATTAAACAAAAGGGACATTTCCATTCTTCAGATTTTTATTTGTTCAAATTGACAACTTTTTAAAATTAAAATATAGAATCCCTCCAGAAATGATGTGAAAACATCCTGCACTCATTCATTTTAATTTTTTATTGTTATTTATTCAATTGCTATGCCAGACTAATGCAGAATGTTTGCTGTCGACTTCATGTCTGCGACGTAAAGATTTGATGTTTGTTCAAAAACTTTTTTTTTGGGAAGGGATGGAAAGCATGTCCGATGGAAAGCCATTAAAAGCGATTTTGTTGAAACCCTATTGACGGTTTTCAAAGGACAAGGCCTAAGAATCAAGAAGGTCACTCACATTTGGATTCGGGTTTCCCATTCGCCAGACAAACAATACATTAGTTTCCTGTTAAATTTTTAAATAGGACTTTCCAACTTAAGTCTCTTTATATAGTAAATGGAAGCTGAAGTAACTGTTTGCCTAAGGCAAGTTGTTTGTCCAATAGAATTTAATACAGCTGTTGCTGTTGTATCTTTTTGGATAATGAATTAAAGAATAATGCTTAATGATTAAATAATTATCAGGTAAATAGAAATAAAATAAAATAAAATGAACCCGTAGTCTATAGAACCGTAGCTACTAACTAGAAGTTAGGACCCTAATTTAAAATGATACATATCAACATCTCACTAGGACATGAGTTGAAGAATTGCAAAATCCAGTAAGTATCAAAACTAATTTGAATTTAATGCAATGTATTCAACTAAGTTATAAAACGGCACAACTTTAAAATGTATGATTCTGTATTCAGCCATATCCAATGTTTTAAGAATCGCATACCAAAAATCACATCTTTAAAGATTTATATCGATTCATGGAGATTCTCATTACAGCTTTTCAGTTGCATGGTGATTCAACAACATGTCAGCTGTCTTGACTGATGGTTCCATACCGCACACTAGCATCAGTCCAATTGGCCACCTTTGTTGTTTTCATTATACTTCACGGTGCATTAGTTTCATTAGTACAATATCAAATTATTAAAGGTGTTCTAAAGGTCTAAATTGATTCAATTCACCAACAAATTACCAGTGCAGTCAAGTAAAAGTTTTCAGCAATGTGGTCATGAAACCTCTAAAACTTACACCACCAACACAACAGAACAAGCAGTTAAATTGAACCCCTTGGGATTGAATAGTGTACTTTAAATGCTGTTATAATGCTGCAGAAAAGAAGAGATTTTATAGTCTTTGATTACATTACCTATCCGCTGTTAATGCCAGCTCTTGTTACCAGAGATTAACTATCGTGATATACAGTGAAGCAGGCCTGAAACAGCTTGCAATTTTTATTATCTCATAGTTTTAGATGTTAAAAATATATAAAACAATCGTAACTTCAATAAAAAAAGTTGCACAATTTGTAAGAGTTATAAAAATATTAACAATGTCGACAACTAAATCTCCCCCCCAAAAAAAAAAAACCTAGTTAACCCCAACTCATAAAGTAAAAAAAATGTATTTGTGAAAACAACTTTGCCCTATATAAAAGCCCAACTTGGCCAGAACAATAGACATCTAGCAAAAAAGTGATATGAAAAAAAAGAGGAAAAGGAATGAACAGCAAATCGACTGAATTTCACCATTGTAATCACGTTTGGTGGTAAAGGAAAGTTGGAACAGAGGGGTTCCCCTCTCCAATTAGTATGTCTCTACAACAAAAGTATGGCAAGATCTTGAGGGAATCTGGTTGCGAGTGGAATTTACGATGCACGTGTCACCCACTAAATCCCACGATAAAACCGGCATGGAAAGAAGCGGTATCAAGATGAGTGACGCTCACCCTACGGTATCCTTTTAGAGATAAAAAGAGGTCGTAGGGGAAATCCTAATCCTTTTTCTCGCTGTGCCTCGAGTTTTAGTTGTTGCATCGATCACGACACAGCAAACTGCGAGTCTACAAATAACAGGCGAATGGAGAAAATATTACTAGGAAAGCGGGGTTCATGGTTGCGCATTAAATCGATGCCAGAGCACTACGCTACATATTTCATCCACTAAGCAATAGCACAAATTGATTCTCTTCTAATGCTTCGTGAATTTATAACCGACAAAACTTTTCACCCGCGCATCGACCCACCTACACAAAAATGTCGTACATCAAAATCCTGTCTTCGAGTAATGCTTTTAGATCTTACATGGGTATTCATAAGCAATTGGCGAAGCGTCTGAACAAAGCAAACAACAATTTTTTATCTTTCAATCGTTTGCGAAACTGAGAAATGGTATATGATCACGAAAGATTATAAAAGTCTCGTTTTTTAATGTAAATTTTTGACTGATATCATTAAAAACAAACTTATTACTTATTACTAATATCATAAAATGTCTACAATCTTAATTTCTAAGCCCTATTGAAATATATTACAAAGGCCGTATGATATTTCCTAATTCAGAACTTGTACAAAAGTACATAATCTATGGATTCAAATAACACCTGTCACCAGTATGTGTTACTGTTTACACTTAAACCACCGCCTCATTTTTGCTTCTGCATCATCATATTATAAACATTATTGCAGAATTTTGCAAAAACTCTTCTATTTGCAAGATCTCAAATCGATATTAAAAGATAAATGTTTATAAACACTGAAATTGAAATTATTGGGGACTATAGTGCCCGAGAGTATTTACAAAAGATCAAATTAATTGACTAATAAATATACCTCTCACCTGTCGATAACATGCTTTAACTAAATTCCAATTGAAAATTTATTTCGTTCTGATGCCTCTGAATTTAATCGATTGGTGGGAAGCCAAAGTATAAAGTATCACATCTACTCGATATTTTACGCACTACTATCAATTTCTAGTTAAAGCTCTTAGATCCTAGCAACAGAACATGCCTGTCACCGAACAAATTTAATGCATGTAGATTGAATTTTTACTCACAAGTTTATGACTCGATTGCAAGAAATCGAAATTTATTTTTACTTTAAGAGAAAATCTAAACCGCAATAAATTCTCATGTTTTAACATTTTAAAATTCAATTTCGATTTACGATGTTGTGACTTGTTGCTTCGATGTAAATATGCTCGTCGGCATCACGGTAAAAGCTAAATTAACAGGTTACGTGTATTTAAGAAGTAATTTCTCTCTTCAAATTTTCCCAGACTGGTTCATAGTATTACCTCATTAACGCGTACATTAGCTCTTAATTTTAGGTTATCGGAGCTTAGGTTTTAACCTCTTAATATACATTTCTGAACTCATCCAAGCGAATACATTTTGAGTTTTAACATTTAATTATAGACGAATCGTGTCTTAAAACTCTTCAATTCTTAAAGCACTTTTGAAGATTCTTTGCAACTCGTAAGTATCATGAATTAGCACATGACATGCAATTAAAGATTGATATTTTGTAAATTCTGATTAACTTTTGAATACAAAGAAACATTATTATAGGTTTGACGGGAAGAGAGAGTTGAATAGGAAACGAGGTCTTTATTGGCTTTAATGCGGTGACTCAATGTATATCAGCTCTTAATTAAATTTGCCTTCGACCGAGGAATGACGAATGCCCAACGGCTATTACAGTCCAAAATTTCGATAAATAAAATCCGACGTCCCGTTATTATTTATACACGCAATTCATTCTCGTCTTAATTAAGTGTTTAAAATGGTCAAACTTGAAAATAAAGGTTTAGAATTTAGAAAAGAATACATTATTCACAAAGCAATTCATTTGCAATAAGAAATGACAACTAAAAATTACATTCAAGATTTTATCCATTATTTTAATCCTTTATGTCTCTTGAAATAACTTTGGTGTAATAAAAATCAATTGAATGTGTTGAAAAAAGTACGGTTCATTTACTGTAGTACAAGTTTAGGCACTCTACTTTATTGCTACTTACACCTTTGGAAGGAGATTTCTTCAGGTATATACTGTAACAAATTTCTTCAGTACATCTTGTTTGCTTTCATTTTTTTCTCTTTTTTGAAGTATCGGGAAAGTTTATTCGTCTTTTTCTATTGATCGTTCAAACAAGCATTCAGTTGCAAGACATGAATCTTATTTAACTGATTCGCCCACAAAGTAGATTTTATAAAATACAAATTTCCTGTTTAAATATTAAGATGATGAGTGGTCTTTCTGATAACATTGCTATGAAAAGCCATATACAGAAGGGTCTTCAATAAGAAAAAGTCTACCTAAATTGAGTTTTTGTAAGAAACCCTCAGGATTCAACAGATTATTTACAAGTTCTTTAGAAAAACGTTCTCTTTTCTATTATCCTCAGGTTGAGTTTTTCTATTAAAAATACAAATGCTTTATGTAATACAAGTACGCAATTTCCTGCAAATTTCGCCCACGTTTGAATTAAAAGTACACAATGAGACTAATGTATTTCAACTTTACTAAAAAAAATATGCAAATTTCATTATCTTTCCACATGTCTAACATTTGACTTCAAACCTTCCAGCAAACAGACCATAATTTCTTCCCTTAAACCAACAAGACAAAGAAAATGTATTACATTTGTCACCACATCGATTTTCCTAATTCAGTAATCAAATTTTTCAAAACCAACAAAAATCTATAAAATTTCAACACCTGTAAACATAGAGGAGAATGCAACCCAACTCATATTTGGCGTTTTCACCACTGTCTGTGTTGATGATCGTCTGTAATTCAGGGAGCCTCGAGGGCCCAGTGCGAGCTACGAAGAGTAACCCAATAGGACGCAAAGACCTGATACTAATGCAATTTTACCCGCGACGGACCCCCGGGAATCTGTCGACCGTCACTCAGCTCTACCGTGTCGTCTAACTAACGTGTCTGTTCGGATTATCAACACGTTAGAAAGCGAAGAGGAAAGCATCATTTTTTATCGTTCTCGTGAAATAAGAGTTTCTCATCTGATGGCAGTGGCAGAAAAAAAGAGCGCACACTATACTCGGTGACGAAATAAATCTGAGAAAAGCCTCGTAAATATCCCAAACTCGTGGAGAATTTCTTCGCTACGACCGACGATGCTCCATCGCCATAGCAAAAAGAATTAACGAGAATTTGATGAAGACTTCGAAACTCATCTGCAAGGCACAAAATTAGCGTCCGATTTAATCCTTTCGAATCGATACAAAGTTTTGTCCGTGAGAGGCCATTAATTAAAGCTCCTCTAATGAGGATTACAGCCGTTTTGTTACAGCCTTTATAGGAACCGTAAAATGCTTTCCTGATGAGAATGTGGTAAATTTTTTTAAGAAGTTTGGCAAAAACTGTATTAGAGAGAGATTTGTAAGTATTTTAGAATACTTTAGCAAAATGACTTTTTGCCAATTTTGGAACAAAGCTCGAGTGCAGTTAATTAACATAATGGAACGTAGCATTTCATCTTTCGTTTCTATTAAATATTTTAAAAAAACCTGTCTCAACTGCACCAATTATGTAAAACGTACCTTCATCATCCTACTACAAGCATTTATCGCAGTTCTGTTAAGGTATGTATGCAAAAATCTTAAGTGTTCCCTCCATGTTTGAAATCTGCTGAAATCATATTTTGCTACGATGGTTTGATTATCATTTACATATCCTATTTTCCTTTCCATTTTTAATCGATGCAAATTTTGGCAATATTAGTAAGTGCAGTGAAATAAATTTCAGTGAATATCAATTATCAATGCTTAGTATTACTAAGTAAACCGATAAACGTTTTCCAAACATATGTCCATTAAAGGATATTTTTATTAAACTCAAATTCGTTATAAATTGACAGTTAGTCAAATTAAGAAATGATTACGAGCCCCATACCCCTGACAGTTCATCCAAGTGTCCCTGATCTCAATCTAGATAGAGCTGAAGAAGACCCAAAACTTATTACATTCCACTTATTACCTCCCAGACGTCTGACGTTGATTGGTTTCAAGCTTAGAACAGCATGAAGTAACGTGTAGTTACATAACCCTACGATTTTTGTAAATACCTGATAAATTTAAAAATAATGATAGTCAAATAATACGTTTATAAAAATTGTGGTATAAAAATTGTACAAGCAACTGTAGTGTATACGTTTTGCAATTGCATCTTAAAATTATAGACTCTGAACATAATTAGAGGATTGAAAAAAAAATTATGTTCAGCTTTTTTATGTTATTATTCTGTATGTTCAGCAGTTTGTTGTCTTATTATGAATAATCAGCTGAAGAACGGAGAATAAGGCATAGAAAACATTATTCGTAAGGTCAAAGTCCAACAACTGGAGGTTTTTCGTGTTCTTCAGAAAAAAATTGATAAATGATTTCTATTTATTCTCGTCATAAGTTGTTACAAGCCTGTAATGTGAGTGCAAGTTAGGCAAGACAATACCGTTAGTTTATTAATTAAAGTGCACTAACTTCAAATGTTCACAATTCCACAACTAATTAAGGAGTTTAACCTGAAGTAACTAACTGCAGCCGTAAATTTTACATTAATAAGCTTAAATTATAGACCACGATGCGACCTCTCATTTTCCCGAATTTCCGCTTTCCCACAAAATGTGTTGTAGCTATGATTTCGTTTCTGTTTAAACAGTACGCAGCGAACTTCAGGCAGAATTTTTGCTTTAAATTTCTTTGTACAAATTAAGTAATCAGCAGAATAAATTGAGTTCCAGCTGCATCACTTTCATTTCCATTTAGCAACTTCTTTGACTGTTCGCACGAAGCCTTTAAAAAAAATTAAGTGTTTTCACAATCAAATAATTTAGTAGATGCAAGGAAATCAAAACTTTCGTGAATAACTGAATCACGTTTGGTTAGTACTTTGCTTTCAAATGTTAGGACCAATTTCTTTTTAAAAAAAGATGACAATATTACAACTTTCTGCAGCCGTTTCAAGACAACGATTTTCACACAAAGTATTTTAGAAAAGCCAAAGACTACTTTTAAACCAGTCTTTAAAAAAATTTCCCACAACAGAACAAGCTAACAGCTTTACAGACTTTTATTCGCATCACCAAGCTTAGTAGAGACAATTTAATCCAAACATAAGATTGGAGGACTTTAGATGGGTCTTATATTAAAATTTCAAGAAGGATGATATTTAATGAGGCACTTGGCTCACATATTGCTTTAGTCTTCTCTTCATTGCACAAGGCGACTGCATTTTCGTTCAATTCCCTTTCTCTAGTTGTTATCATTGAGATGTTGGACACTGACTATACCCACTTGTGAATTGAGCTTTAAAATTCATGTAATACAGACATCATCCCGCCTCTTTATCATACATCACAAACCCATCTAAAAGCGTCTTTAAGAGGCTCTTCTTTACCTGTTAATCAATAAGTAGAGAATCTAAATGCCTCCTAGCTGCTCTGTATCTTTTGTGGTGTGAAACAAGAGGTAAAACACTCTTTTCTTCTACTTTTCCTTTTGCACAAACAAGTTAATTAAAGTAGAAGACCCAAAAGATATTTTAAACTATAAAGATAACCGAATTCAATTTTAAACATTTTCATTCCTGTTAAGTAGGAATGACAAATCGAACAGACAAAAAATGGCGGTTTCATGGCTAGGTGACACTCAGATGGAGCAAATGTTAGTGAAAGTCAGACTGGGTGAATTACGACAGCGCGTCCTCGACTGATAAATGGCGACGGGTCACGCTGCCCAAACACGCCGACCTCAGTGTTTAGGCAGGAGCGTGAAGCAAACTAATTCTTTTTCATGTCTAGCGTTTGCGAGTAGCGTCTTTTCTAATTTAATTACATGACCTGAAACCAAGTATAATCTCGGTGCCGATTTTACTGCTTTTTCCTTTCTCATTCCTTTTGCAAATAAAAAAGGGGAAGGCACAGTCGTAATCTAAAACCGGCGAGCAAAAGACTGTCAAAAATTGCTGGCCGCGAGTGTCACGTTTTAGTTGTCGACTCGTGCCTGGGCGCACCACGATTTTGTTACTTCTTGTTTAAAGATGAACCGTCCTATGCTTTCTAGAAGAACCAACTAAATCTGATTCTTGGAGAAACATTACCCAAAATATAGTTTTACATAAGCAAAAAGGTATAAAAAAAATTGAATCTATGAATACTTCAATTTTAGCTTATTAAATTTCCCAAAATGCTTGCACGAAGGGAACAATTTAATTAAAAGAAAAATCTAGTCTTTGCTACTATAAATTGCTGCTTGCATACCTCTTGAGAATAAAGTTACTTGTACAGTTTCAAAAGAAAATTATTATTTGTAAGTGTAGGCCTAATTTTTATCGATTTAAATATGCTAATGTAAGTAAGAAATAACTTGGCGTTTACAAATTTCTTTTTAAGCTACCCTGTAAGTGAAAACAAATTAATTTTACTAGCAAAAAGAAACGTGAATAAATTTGCATCAAGTGACTCTATTTCATCTTTTTAATTTACTCTTTTTATGATGGAAGTAAATGACTGCATTTCGTACGGGCATCAATAAAGAACTTTCTTTTTTCTCTACAACTCATATTTCAGGTTGAAAATTGAAAGAAATTCCTTTAAAATGTTTTGCAGACATTTTAAGAATGATATATTTTTTAACTCATGTGATCAAATCTTTAACGTCAAAAATGTTAGTTTGTTAGTTAATATAATATAAAAGTTTTACCCGAATAGTGCACAGTAAGAGTCTCCTGAGGATGGAGCTTTGTCAAAGAAAATGGCATTTTTTGGGATTTTTCAATTTCAGGAGCAAATCCTGATGAAGGCGTAAGATTCGGGCCAATCTTTATCGAAATTCAATTTTTCATAAAAGGTTTCCTCAATATTCCGAAGGGGATTAAGAGTATGGAAGATACTAAGAAAGGGCTCATATATTATTGAATGAAGTTGAGGTGATTAAGAGTAGTTTAAAAGTAATGAGATTTCAATTAGGTATTAATTGGTTTAACTTGAAAGGAAAATATGCTTAAGTTTCTATTAAGCCAAATACTATTAAGTTTTAAAAGTGTTTGTTTGTTGTGTGCCAAACTGTAAACTGAGGCAAGTAAGCCAACAGCACAAACAACACAATTCTCACATCGAGATAGGGTAACTAAGCTGTGGTTGCATACGGCTCAATTTACAATGTGCTGTTTATGACTATGATAAAATTAGAATGTTTGTGAAAGTCTACAAGACATTTTAGCAGTTCCATTCTTAGTGTTCCTCTTAATAATAATAACCATTCAATTTCTTGTATAGGTACGTAAGTGTAATACATTGTCAATTTAATAAACTTTTATCTAAAGAATCTTTCATTAATACCAGAAAAAGCAATTATAAAATTTCTAAACATATCAAATAGATATTAAGAGGAAACATGTTTCAGATCGAAGCAAAATTCCAATTGAAGTGGGCAATTTCAGCGTCGCTGCCACCAGCAAAACAAGCAAAGAAGATTGCTGTTTTCTACTAACAGATAAGAAACTCCGAACTTAAAGAAAAAAAAGATAAAAAGACAAAACGAAATTGCTTCTAAATTGACACGGTACCCAAGAAAATGAAATGATATTTACCATCTGATAACGTGCTCAAGATGAGAAACACAAGAAATAACTCTAGCTTTAACAGCATTTTATGGTATCTGATTATTTGACTGCTCGCCTTATAAATCTAGCAGCGCATTTCGATATTACGATACGAAACCGCAACACGCAAACCGGTCCAACCTGCAATCATAACTACACGCACCTGCTGATTAATTCTTGGATCGGGAGTAATTACGCCCCTCACAAATCCAAACTCACGACGTGCATTTTATTACGTGGCACAAACTAGTGCGTCTAATTGAAAACTGCCAACAAACATCGAATAATAAAATATGAAATTATGCCAATAAACTACACCTGCAGCCTGTCACCGGTTAAACAGGCGGAGTTGTTATTTTTCCCTCTTCGCTTATACGAAATGCTAATACACTGCTTTGCAATGAGAATTTAAACCAAATAATGGTCTCTTTACTCGTATTTACCCAGGTCAAAGTTGTTTGACTGTTTTCCAACTGCAAACACTTAAGAAAAAGCTTCTTTTCCATAAATTGACGAATGAATGTCTGTAATGATTTCTTCCATTGAAGACGAATAATTGTGACTTGTCAGTGAGTGAGAAATAAATGGCCTGTTCACTCATTTTTATCAGCCTCCATCGATGATAATTCATCACGCACCGAGATATAAAGTCAAATAAATCATTAATTTGGCTGAAGAAACTGAAGTCAAGTTGATGAATCACGATGCGTTAAGAGACTTATAGTTCAACTACGCTTGGGAAATACAAAAGCCATGTACGACTCAAAGATAGAAATTTCTTCCTTTCAACAATAAAAAATTTAGGGCTTCAGCCAACAGAGTTTTGCCAAGAATAAATAAGGCGAAGTAATATCCTCCATATTTTCGGCTAAAACGTACAATGGAAGAAAATTATTTTAAGAGCACCATTTATTCGTGACTTTTAGGGTGAAATCCATACGGTGGACTGTAACCGGCATCAGTTATGACTATGAACATGGTTTAGTCTTAACTGAGGTTTGTGCAGTCCACCCTTAATGTTTATAGCGTCGACTCATCACTAATATTTCAGTTAATCGTAATCACCTTTAATTGTCATTTGTTATAATGAAATTTCATGGAATGTTCTTTTCCTAGAGTTTTTTTTTTTTTTATTTTCTAAACCGTAATGAAATTAGTGAGACCGACCTAGTTTATTTCATTAGCTTTAACTGAGCTAAGTAACTGTATATTTCGCCAAAACAAAATTCTACTTTCACATGAATTTAATAGATTCCTTAGGCTTGTTTTTATAAGCTTATTACTAAAACGTATTAAAAATTTAACTCACCACTTATACTGTGCACGCCCCTAACAAGCAATGAAATATCTTTTTCATTTGAGAAAGTAATTCCATTCCTGAACTAACCAATTCCCATTTATACTCAAATTCCACCACCAAAAGAATCAGCAACTTTATCATGATGCTTCACAGCACTATAGTTCCCTACACCAAACATGCTTACATCACTTTTTTTCGTTTCCTAGTGCTCCATCATACTGCTCCTCGCACTTTTCTCACGGGACTACGGAATATATGCCGAGTCATAAAAACAAGAGCCAGAAATTTTTTTTTTTCGACTCACAAATTTGCTTAACATCCACAATTTTTTTTCCTTTCTAGGCTGTTTAAGTTTTAAATATTCGGTTATAAGGGTCGCGATGATGGGTGCTGCACTCATTCGTCGATATTCGATTCAAAAGCTGGCTGCTACACGCCTCGAAAATTGCTGCAAGGGAAGATCTCGTAAAATCGAGAGAGAGAGAGATTCACTCCATCTATCTATTTCTACCCTCGTTCGTTCCATCCTTCTGTTTCTAGATGCGAAGTGAGCCGGAGGAAGAAGGTCGTTCGTTGGAAACGGTCCAAAAGTTGCAAAGGCATTTACTTGGCAAGTGCGACGAGTTTTGGACTTGGTACAGTCGAGTTAAATCAGAGGCGCGACAGAGGTGACCGTCTTTATCTTTAAATATTTAATTAACTAAAATGTCGGTGCGCTCTATCGGATACGTACCACAAATCCAGTTATTCTTTTCCCGCAAACTGTTTATCGCTCAAATAAATTCCGCAAACACTAAGTACGCATGCGAGCACCGACCAGAAGCAGCACTCCCACTCGAAAATCCAAACGCCCGCTATCATCGTGCTAACTTAATTTCCCTCGCCAGATGCAACACCAACGTCTCGAGTTTGTCGGACTGGAAAACTCGACATCAAACTTGTTTGCTCTACGGATACGTATTTCTTTACGTCAACGGATTGCGTGCTTGTTAAAAATATTTCGATTATTTGTGCCTAAATGCATGGCCTAAGGGACCTCGTCTTTCAAACTGTCTGTGGAGTTTCCAAGAGGACGAATTTGTCAGCATATTCGGAATTCTTCGCGATTTAAAGAATCTTTACAGAAATTTCTAGCAGAGTACACTAAGAAATCTTGCTTCAAGGGAAACACCTTTAGGTGCCAAATCATTGGACAAGTCTGTTTAAGTTCACAAATGTGTATAGCTCCAAGAAACATTATTTTAAAGAATGAACACTAAACTCAATTTAATATTAATGTAAAAACCCACTTCTGTAAAAACCCATACAGAAGTGATTATAAAATTGTTTGATATTCCCCCCCTACTGCAGTTCAGCAGAACCTTATGTTAATGTATGGGAAAATATTAAGTTGTAATGGCACCACTAATATGCAACTACTTGTTATTAACCCCAATCAAAGCAAATCCTTCCCCATCACACCATCTAATAACTCCTACTCGAGCTGAAGAATCTGATCGATGGATTTGGATTAAAATCCATCGATCAGATTCTTCAGCTCGCGTCTTCACTTGTTGTAGATTAAAGTGCAATGTACGATATTGCAGCAAAATCTACAATATTAAAGAATGTTGTTAGTTTATGTTTCTTAGGCAGATGTGTGGTAATACAAAATTAATTATTGATTCAAACTTAAATTTCTGTAGACAAAAATAGTCAATAGGTTGATTGCCCCTTTAAAATTCCAGTAACAGCGATGACCTTACTTAAATTTTACCCCTGTATGCAATAAAATTTTACTAGCAGGCTATCAATACATTTAAACGCAATTACATTCAATGAAGAACAAGCAGTGAATCCAGGCCAAGTCTGCAATTCTATTTGGACATTTATTGCAGTTCGGACACGTTAGATCTAAGTAGTGTCGTCTTTTTCTATCAATCAAACAAACCAACTTGCACACTTATAATTAAAACATCCAATTCCAGTACGAATTGACGACTCCTCGTCACGCTCCCACTTTCTCAGCACTGCAAATTACAGGTTTCCTCACCTTAACTCCACGCCCCCGATACCCTAGTGAAGCAAACTTCTTTCTCCAGCGTCTCCCTCTGTCATGTTTTCCTGCCATCAATTTGAAGGCAGGAAACAGCACCCTGAGTCTTAAAGACGCGCGCTTCTCTCAGTGGGGTTAGTGAGCACAAAAATGTATAAAGCGAGAAGAGATGTGTGCAAAACCCGGAAGTAGATTTTTTAAATTTCTTTTCTCCTAGAAATGATGACTCAAAAACAAAAATTAAAATATAACTGGTCAGTGCAGTTCCTTGGCACTGCCTTTCTATATCATATTCTTTAATATTTTTTTTGCTTTAACCCAAGAGAACCCCAATGTCAAGTTTATTACGAGGCTCTTGAGATGATGTGTATTAGAGATATCATTTTGACGACAGAAAAAAAAAAAAAGTAAAGGTAATCATTTTATATGACAAAGCACAGGGCTAGTCTTGTAACGTTGAGATAACGAGTGGACACAAGTTAACTATAACTACACACCATGACGATGAGGATCTTGACCATTTTCACGCTCGCAAGTGCCAATGACGGAACTCATCTGGTCGAAATGAAATCCTCTGAAATGAATTCCACAGCTTACTTGAACTTCAAGAGGTCAAACCATCTAGCAGATTGAATCCAGCGTTTTATCTGATTACTCGATATTGACAATTTAGATAAAATGTTTCCGCTTTTTCACACTGATTAAAACAACTGCTGCAATTATTGCAATATTTTCAAAATAAATAATACATTGTTTACAAATTCCCAGTTTCCCAAATAAAAATCAACAAAATGTCATATTGATTTTTAAGGTTTTGTTTACTTTACATGAACGAATTCGTTGTTTTGTCAACAATAGATTCTAAACTGGGTGGCACCCAGTTTAGAATTTTTTACTTCCACTGTCAAGATTACCTTCAAAAATATTGCATAAATAAAATTGCTGGCCAGATTTCGCAGGATGGTCGGGATACTTTTTTTTTACAGTTCTCCAAAAGCTTGGTCAAATATTCAAAGTTGCCGTTGGAACTAGTTGAATTGTATGGCATGCAATTGTACGTGGCTGGAAGACGCAATGTGTATTGTTGTTTGATGGCAGATTCCCGTCACATGATCTATTTAAACAACGAGTGAAGTGGTGATTCGACCCTTCTGGTGAATTTTATTTGCTTGTAAGATCTTTGTTTTGTAAAAAGTCTTGAGTTATTTTTAATTAAACCATTCAAAAGGCGATAATCGAACAACTCAGATTGCCAAATTGTGTCAACGCATTATTCTTTTGAGAACTTGCAATAATTTTTCTGAGCGTTTTTGAATGCCTCCTTCCTTAAACACTTTTTGGCGTTGTTGAAATTTATTTGAATATCTATGCACATATATAAGTTATTGCTGCTTGCAGCAAGCAAAGAACTGTTAACATCTACATGACTGAAAAGCATAGCTCCATTATTCATTGTCCAGCATTAATTAGACATTAATACCTCAACTCCTACTAGTCATTCATTACTCGTTATCAATTTACCGGATTTTAATTCGTTTTACGAGAGAAAGTTACTTATGAATGATGGACATGGTCGACAGAACCATAGAATGGAAGAATAAAAGGGGTTAGGATCGTCGGGAAAGGTGAAAGGCGGTGAAGCATGTGCGTCTGGTACTTTGTGGACAATAGATGCGAATGCCATTGCGTCTCCTCCATTTCGGGTCCCGCAAAGGCTATCAAATCTGACCCAGGCTGAGAGGGAGAAAGACAGTCGTCGATCGAACCAGCTTCCTTTTGCGACGTAAAGCGACCTCTTCTTCGTATGTGTCGCATCATGGTCAACAAAGAAAACAATACTCCACTCTTCTAATGGTAACATAAACGAGAGGTTTACGATTTCCACCATTTTCCTTGCTTTTTTGCTCGGGTGAAGTAGGGGTTATCGCTCCAACTCCGTCTCACCTTTCTACGAGTAGAAATGTGAACTCAGAGTCTTAGTTCGGTTTTTACAACCGACACCGAACGTCGGGTAATTTAATAAGGCAGGAGAAAATAAATTAAAATGGACGGTCTTGGCGGGTTTTTGTGTGTGCGCGTTGTGGGGTGAATTTTTGGAAAGCGGGTAGGCGGCAGGGTCATGTGAGGGCAAACATCGAGCGTATTACAAACAGCCTCGTAACACCCTAGTGGTTTTGGAAAATGCTTTTGCCTGCTACTTACTGCAAGGCTCGCGGTTTATATGTTGGATACAGAGAGCAGCGAGATCAAATTACTGCTTGGTGGCGAATCCTCACATCTCGGCGAGATGGGGAGATAGTGTGGTGCGTGAGAGAAGCGTCTACGAGTCCAGTATGGAGCTGAGTCAAAATCTAACTCGATTATACCCCGGCGTAAGGAGCGAGAAAGAGCAGGAACACAGCCGCAAGGTTAGATGGTGCAGAGTTGGCGGAGGGAAACATCAAAGGAATAGGCTTCTCATCTCAATCAATGAATGTAATTGGTTGTGGAATAAAGGGAATGAAATAAAAATGAAAGAAGGTTTGAGGCTTTTGTTTTCTTCTGTGTTTGCATGGTTGAAGGAATGCTGTTGGGATGAATATTTTGGGCTTAATTTGAAAATAAATAAAATTTTCGTTTTATAACATGCAATTGCAGTTGCACACCAATAAGACTTCTTCAATTTTAATTTTTTACGAAATCTGTAGGCCGTACTAACATTTCGTATAAAGGATTTAAGATGTTTTAAAGTGCTGTACCATTGAACAATTTTATGAATTGAAATAATTTTATTTTTTACTATTTGCTATGTAAGAATCTTATTATGCAGACGTACCAAATAATAGAGACTCCAACAGAGGTAAGTAGCTAAAAATTATTAGAGAGTTGTAACTCCCTAACAGGCCCTTCTTATAGCTATGAGCGAGACCTATGCCATGTCCGGTGCTTATCCCATGTTATTATTCTCCAGTGGATAGAAAACTATGTAGTTACCACCGTTTAGTCGGTCTGCACTAACACTCTGAAGCGTCATATACATTACCATTACCATTTTAAATTTGCAATTACTATATGAACTATATATCAGTATCCCTTTTTTTCGAAATTTGATCAAACGTTTATAATGCAAGAATCAGTTTCGTAAAATTTTATATAGAAAATTATAATTTCAGACTTGCATGCAAGGTAAAATTAAAGTGAATAATTAAGTTTAAATTCAAACATTTGTTTGGCATTAATAACTGTCAGTTCAATTAATGGCTTTAATGACTAGAAATCAATTGACCTAAAAACTTTATATTAATATTGAGTAATTAAATTTCACAGTGATGTGATAAAACAATCTCAGAAACTTTTATAACGTAAGATAAAAAAACAGTCTGAACATTTTTATCACTCTAACAAACTACTCTTACTCTGATAGCAGGCTTTCTTTTTAAAACGCTCATTTTTCTTACAAATGAATTTTTCTGGATTTATATTCCATTTTAAAACCTGCCTTCCAACACGCTCCAACACACTCAAAAGTGTAATGATAAAAAACGATCATTTCACTTGACCTTTTAAAAATTGAAATTTGTTCCCGTATTGATCCCATCGCCTGCCTTCCCATAAGAGGAAATGTCCATCAGTTCTTTAAAATTCGGGATGTTAATGTCGAGTTGCCGAGCGGAACAGGATGCAGCTTGTGTAAAATTGAGCTGTGTGAGAGTCAAATTCTAGTCGGCTCAGCAAAAAACGCATTCAAGTGGTCACCAGACATCATACAAAACGGTCATTTTTCGTGTTAAAAAGAAGGGAAAATGCCATTCCACATTTATTTATCATGACGCCACAAAGTCGGCATCAACGAATGCACCATGTAATAAATTGCCGAGCGAGTGAGGATAATGAAGCACTAATTGAATCCTGCACAACGTATATGTATTTATACACATACATATAACTATATATCCGTACAAACTTGGCCTCGTCTTCACGATGGACTTTTATAGCGGCCGATACGAGCTTCGTAAATCACAACTCGTCTTCTCGTCTCCAATTCAGCAGAGCTCGTTTCGTGCCACAACAGCAATTCCGGACAGACTTTTAAGTTTGAAAAACGACAAAAAATTCCAACTCCAAAGCTAAAAAAAATTGATTTAGATAGCTACTTGGAAACGCGGATAGAGCGATTAACCATATTAATCATAACTGCAATCTTTTTTTCTTTTCAGACTCTTACGGAATCCCGTTATAAATAAGCTTATGGTGGCTTACTTGTAAAGCAGTTAAGCTGAATAGTCCACATTTTTAGCGGCAATGGGAATGCCATTTACAATTTTAAGCTAAGCATCAGTAGTTACTTTAGAATTCCAAATGCCCTAATGTAATGATTACATTAGAGTCCTAATGGCATTAGAACACTCTAATGTAACGACTTTTCTTAACAGTGTGACTGCGCAAGCTCTCTATAACTCCCAGTAGAATTCAATTTTATAATTACTGTTATACGACTTGTTCAACCGGACTTTCTCCAGTCGCTTAAAATCTCAGTGCACTGTCATGTTTTAGGAATCAACCTTAATCAATCCTGGCACCATCAAAATCCATTCATTAGCCGTGTCAATCCTTTGGCAACCTCGCTTCGATCTAATTAGCGCAAACTCTGCTGACCAAACCGCATCAAGTGATAACCCAGTTAAATAAAAACTTCCTATTTTAAAATCCTTTAAAAGTTGCACGATTCGGTTTGATTGCAAGATCAGTGAAAAGTCAGTCCCCTAGAGGGCACTCACTTTTATTCCATTTCGCCTCTTCACCTCATCCTCGTTCATAGTCCCCCGTGGCTAATCGACGCCACAGGATCGTAAATCCCCCCCTCAGCCTATACAAATGACAAAAAAGGCCATAGATATTGACATTATTTTCATGACACTAGGTGGCAAACCGTTTAATTATCGACCCACGAATGAAATTAAAGTGTTGAGATTTAGGAAATGTATCTGTAAGCAAGGTAGTTGAAAACATTTCTAGCACAAGGTGGAGTTTAATTAATGAATTAATTAGCTAATGTTTGTAGTCGTAGAGAAGAAAAAAAACTTTGCCAATCACACTAGATGGACAAAAGGGTAGCGACCACAGAACCGGCCATAACATCCATGGACCCGTGCTGTACAACAGATTAAATTCGCCCACCACTCACACGCACCTCGCAGCTCAACTCGGAGCAGCTGCTATTGATTATCCTCTAGCTTCAAGATGAACGTCTCTCTTGCTACTGAATTTTTACACCCGATGCCTGTTTTGACTCGTTTATAATGTACATGGAAATTAAAAATTGATCACAAGAAAAAAGAAAATTGAGTCTTCATTTTACTTGCGTTGGATGCTTTTGAGACGACGCAATCGGAATGAAGTCGCTCGACTGCATAATGTAGTGAGTTGGGGGATATAAAGGGTGGAAGAATAAGGAAACGAGGAGGAGAAGGCAGGGCTAAGCTTCGATTGATTGCGACTGAGGCTGGGTGTTGCGCGAGGCAGGCAGATTACAGTTTCAAAGCAACGATTTTGCAGCATTCACCGCCCTTCAAATATCCACCCTAACAACCCCGTGCCAGGAAGACCTCATCCCGCCAGCTTCAATTGGATGTTGGCTTGGAATACTAAGCGAACGACACCCACATGCACCCATCACCATAGGGACACACTTTAACTCTCACTGGAGTAAACTGCGTATCATCTTCTTTCTACGCATTCACGTTAAAGCCCATTTATCATTCTCCCGGTAATAAGCTGAGGTTTACTAGTCAAAAGGAAAAGCCATTAACTGTGGATGGACAACGTTTTACGAGTTCGCTAATAAACCCCAAATTGTTTTTCTTTAAAATTGCATCTTTTCTATATCTTTTACGACTTGGTATTTACCAATTAGTATTTCCCCTTTTCTCAATCTAAATTACGTTGCACTAACCCCAATGGTATTTATTTTAACTGCATCTTCCCCTTTGCTGTCCAACATACTGTTCTGCTGCGTTAACCCTCATTCCAATTCTACGAGAAACCGTTAACATCTGTCATTTCCTTACCCCAAATTTTTTCAACTATCATCGCTTCGACGATGATAAATGAATATTTTTTTTTATTCTACATTTACACACCACTATACAAGACCCACAAGATTAGTTACACCTAGAAAATATTTTTTTTCATTGATATCGAAGCGGCATCACATCCAAAAAAAAATAAATAAAAAAGATAAAAGAATGATTTAACTGGAATCAGCTTTAAAAAGTGCTAAACCAAACTCAGAGGCGGGCACCCAAAGGCCCAGCACTGTCGATCAAGTCGTTTCCCCTAAGTCGAAATCCCTTTTGGTTGCTCAGCCTCCCGCTAGTTGGCGCTAGTGTATCGCGTGAAAGACGCTCCTAGCTGAAAGAAGACGCCAGCCATTGGCAACGGTTTGGGTTGAAAAAGGCTCGTGCGATACAATCCTGACTCTCCAATGCTTTCCATTGCATCGTCTCACCTGTCTCCAGACAACGTCCACACTATTTGCTAGTCGTGGAATCGTTCGGATCGATACGCATCGTTCAACTCTGCCCGGCAGTGCTTCTCAACCCTGCGGACGCTGCCTTCATGAGCATTCTCGGTATGGTCTAGTGGTCGGAGGCGCTGCTGATGCTGCTTTTCCTTCCTGCCGATCTCCACGTTCGGTTGCTGCTGAGAGCCGATGAACGGTAAGAGATTATATTTGATTCATCACTAGGATTAAAGCTAATTACCCACACGGCTATTTTTATTTTCTATACACCAATGAAATAACCACCCAACTTGATTCCTTTCGTCAAAAATTCCAAAGTTCCAAAAGAAGACAATCTCAATGCCAAAAAAATAAAAAGTAAAAAATATTTTAAGAAGACACGATTTGTGTTGAGTATCATGCAATCAATAGGTCATAATCCGTTACTTTTTCCGTCGTACAATACCATTAAGATAGGTCGAGAGGCGTCTTCGAACTTGGAAAAAAACATTAAGTCCCTTTTATTGTATTTCCAATGATGGAACAAAATTTCGACTTTCTTTTCCAATTTCATTTTTTTTTCTTTTTCGTCGATGGGGAGTCTGAGTAACCCCACTCATGCTGTGCGTTAGACAGTAAATAAATAAAAAAAGCACATAGAGGAAACACCATTAAAGACAACAAGTGACTGGCCAAATTAGAGTGTGGTGGCCACGTTACGGCGGTATCTTAACATTGTTGTTTTTTTGTTTCTTTTTTCTGACTTTTGTTGTTTTATGTTACGTCGCGTTTTCTTTCTTCTTCCGAGACAAACCCTTTCCCCAGACTCATTTGAATCTTGAATAATTCAAACAATGTTTTGCATAGCACTCACATGATCTCTCGTTGCAATTTTTTTTTTTTTTCTTCTCTCTTTTGGAAGGTTTTCGTAAGTGAAATATACAACGTTACGAGGTTGGATGATAAAAATTATCATTTCAAGTTTCTGGATTATAATGGCACTTGAATGTTTTGATTACTTTTCCTTGTTTCCTCCCGTCGTATCTCCTCCAATTAATGGGGACTGGTCCAACTTTTGTACGTGGGTGGTGAACCGAAAATGATGGGAGTTTGTTTTCATCTTCTTGTTAGGAAGGAAATTGAAATGTTTAAAATTGTCATTCCATTATCAAACTTCTTAAACTTATATGGACTATCATAGTCTGGATGTAACTTCAAATTGAACTGTATTTAATTCTTAAAATGTTTCATTTATGACATAATTTACAGTTATTAATTGACTTGTTACGCTTAGAATGGTGGTTAATTGGGTAATAATAACTGTAATGATAACATTGGCAAGGTGGTATTTTGAGGGTGTCAATAGATTGATTTATTTCCTGGCCACAGCACACAAGTGGTGCGTCTTTTGGACATTATTAAAACAAAGCATTTGTTTTAGCTGGTATTAGATTATGACTTATCAAACTTTGAGTTTGAAAATTCCTATTATGAATAAGAATTATGAAAATGAATAATTTTTGGAATCCATTAGATAATGTGTATTTGTGCTTGAGGGTCTTTAAGAGCATGGGAAGTCAATATTCCAAGTTGAACATTTTACATAAAGATTTTATGGTCTGTCGAGTAGATATCATTTCTAAGGAAAAAACGTTATAAAGTCTCTTTATAACTATAGAAATGTAACCAAAAATGAAATTTGCACTTTTTTTACTAAAATCTGTGTACTGCAATTTACAGGCTTTCACATCTTCGAAGTTTTTACCGTATTAAAATGGTAGTTTTGAATCCTTCATCTTCAATCAAACACCTATTCCAACCCTGAACCTATTTAATTCCCACTCACTATCTATATTAGTGAGAATTAGGTCAAAGGATTCGTCCTGTGACGTCATTGAATGCGCGAATCTATCACTCCTTAACGTAATAAAAATTTATTGTGAAGTGAGATTAACCAAAATTGTAGGTTATCAAAACAGTGAATTGCACATGACCTGTCGACCTTCCAATTAATGATGGTTGTACAATATAATATACAAAACTTATCAACAATTTTGTCCTACATAATTCAATTTACATAAATTTGCAGAAAAAACTTTTTTTTGAAAGTCATTGTTTACAAAAACGCTGACAGTTACTTACTATAATGCATTAAATATTCTAATGCTCCTTTCGATTATAAACTGGACGTAAATAAATGTACGTCAAAGCAACTAATTCTATTCATAAATCATAAAAAAGATAGGCAAAGCGAAATGGTAAATCCTTAGAGGTGATTTTGAAAACGTAGAGAAGGTCGGCAAACATTAATCAGAGCCTGTTTAACATTTTATGTGTGTAACACAACAGACTTGCACAACGAGTTCATATGTATGCAAGCAACAGAGTAGTCATATGAACTTTTAATATTCCATGAAAAGTTAATATCACCCACGTTGAATTCGCAATATTCGACCCGGAGACACGAAGTAGGATTAAAAGTGCATCTAAACGCCACAGCGAATCCGCATGTTTACAACGCACTAAAACTTAATTGCTATCGCTGAGGTGACGCTCGTAAAAATGACGCTCCAAAACGACAGAAATTACGATTTTTTGACCGATCGTAATCCAACCGCATACGTGGATCCGTCGACTCTCTCGATTAGGCGATCGATGGAGCTTCTACTGTACGTTTTCAACCATTCTGTCACTCTGTTTCTGAATTTCATTTGTCACAAGACTTTTTATTAACCCTGTCATCCACAATGCTGCTTTTTGTACTTAGATCGACACCATTTTTTATCTCTCGCAGAACGAGATTTTACGAGACACAGTCAATGTATACAAACGTTGATTAAATTTATTGCCTTGTGTTGTGTTAAGACATTTTTTTAAATGATTAAAAATTAAAAGAATTTTAAAATTTCAATACAATATGATAAGACTTAACTCAGTCTACATAAGCAGAGATTCAGCTAACATGACATCACAAAAGTGGTCTTCAAGACTTAAGTCTAACAATATTTTACAACAAATCCAAAATTCTCTTCAGGCAAGATTCAAGACAATTCTTGACACAAGCACTGACACATTCCCTTTGACTGGTCTCGCTCTCAGATCGAGCCAAAATCGATTCACGTTTGTCAGTACAGATCTAGTGCTACACCTTTCAGGTTGATTGGAGGTAATGTTGCGTGCTTCGGTCACAAGATGGTCTCCGTAATGACCACCGCAGTACACAAACAGCAAATACTAAACTCGATTACGTGATTGCAGGTCACGTATTTAAATAACAAACAGCCTTCTTCCTTTTTCATCCTTCTTTTTCCCTTTTAAGCACAAAGCGATGCAAATTTGCACTGAAAAAGGGATTTGGTTGTGAGTGGGATTTCAAAGGAATTTGCAGCAACTTTTTTGCATAGAAAATGCATGATGAATGCACATGTACCGTAATGGAATGTGTTAAAGTTGAGGTGCCACAACCGAATTTCCTTTTATTGCACTTCTACTACCCGGGGTTAGGTAAAATAATTTCTCGCATCTTTTCTCGGCTCGTCTCGTTTGACTGGCGAATTCACGAATGACGATAAGACTTTAATACGTTACAATGAGCTCGCGGTCATTCGTGTCACGTACCAGATAAACATAAAAATCGTCTTCGCTTTGTATCGACCCACTGGAAAATTGTATCTAAATATTCCGAATCGTTTGTATTCACCTCTGATCGGCCCTGATCGCTGATAAAAGCTTTAAGCTATACCGTTATCCGATTTTACACATAATACTGACTCTACACTCTCGAGTTCTCAGATAGACTTTTTATGTCAGTATTATAAATGACGTCAGTACCTTTCACACTTAAAACCGGAAAAAAGCTTTTAAAATTTAACTGCTTCAGAAATTTTAAATATGTCTGCCAACGTTTCAAGAAAATACTAAAAGCAAAGCGTTAATAAACTTTTGGTTGTGTTGGTGTGTGTGTGTGTGTAAATGCGTTTACTGTGGAAATCCATCTCAACATTTACACAAAGAGCTTGTATGTATGTATATTTAACCACTTAAGAAATAATCTAATTTGAGTTAATTTCGTAACAAATGGTTCCCCCCAAACCCATAATAGTTCCAATTAATGGTCACTAGGTTGTAAACAAAAAGCAAGTTACAGCTTGCTCTGCTACAACAATAGTAATATTAACTGTAAAACAGTAATGAAGTTGTACTCTTTTCCTTGTTGGTTAATGTGCAAGTTCGTGTTATTACACATTTTACTGCAGCTATTTGCTACATTTGTAAAATTTTGCTTTAACTTCCCAATTTTGTCAAATTGCTGCTTATATTTTTTTTTATACACACTTTACAACAAACGTGTATTTTTAAAGACAAATGTGAACTGTTAAAGCTTTAAATATCCAAATTTGATTTTGATTTTTTCTTATTTATCAACTAGGAGATTTACATTTGATACCGTAAAACGACCGGAGACCAAACTTTTAATAAAATAAGCGTAAACCGATTACGCAAATCAAACGTCAAACATCTAATCGGAGTTGTTCGCTTGGAAAATACGACACTAATTAATACGCAGTTATTAAGAAATGAAAACGAATGAAAACGTCAGACGTTAATGCTCCTGATTATCAATTTACGGACGCTTTTGAATAATTACATGTTTCTCTAAATTATTAAAGTTCCGCGTCCAACGGTCAATAACACTTATACCTGCACTGATACTTAAAGTTCTCATTTGTTTTAATTTACAATTAGATTTACAAACTCCAAAAGTTTTAAACTAAATTAGTCACTCAATTAAGGAACGAAGACAAAGAATTTCCTCCGAAGAAAAACCTCAATGTTTATTGGCTGTCAATTAAATCCTTTCCTTTCGGCGAATTTTGTTTTCGAAACCAATTTCGTTAGACGACAAGAAAAAATAAGTGGTTTGTTAGTAAATAAATCGTTAGAGCTGCAATTATCAGAAAGGAAAAAAATCTGTGTGTGAGAAAAAATGTTTCAATCATTTGAGTAATTCTATTTAATAAACACGGTTCCATGGAACCGGAAGTCGCCAACTTTATTTAGTCTTTTCTGATAAAAATTAAATTATAAAATGTCATTGGGCACTGTTATTTCTGAAGTTGTTTACGACATTTAAATGTGTGCGTCATCGGAAACGGTAATTTAATTGAAATTGCAGAAAATGTGGAAAAACAAAAAGATTAGTAATGAGTAAAACGATTGTGCAAAAACGATCCAATTGCCCATGGGAAACTGCGACCAAATGCCTGTTTACGGTATGATTTTAATTCAGGCAATAATTTAAACAGTGCAATTTAATTTTTTTTTCCTTACAATCTTAAATTATGTAGCATGGCTTTAAAAATGGAAATTTTTTTACAGCATCACAAAACGAACTAAAACTTGATTCATTTGATCTAATGTTTTAAAGATTATAAGCAAATGAGCCACTCAATTTCCAAGACTTAATAATATTCAAAGTTTTTGTTTTAGAATAATGGAATTCTCTAATCTAAAAAAATTATGATAAGTTTTAGAAAATAATTCAAGCTTGCAACTTAAATTTTAAATTTTATAAATCCTCGTATCAATCTAAATTTAAACATTACAAACGTCATTTTATGTTCAGACTAGTTAAGGGACCTCTCCTCTTTATCTGTTAGTCAGCAAGTTATAATAGTCAACATAAAACACCGCTATTACGAAGATAGATATTTCTATCCAACAATTTTTCCAACAGCCTTTTTTTCTAACGTATGTGATTGTGCTTTCATGTGAACAATTTAACAACAGTATAAAGTATCCTCTCCTGCACACATGGGTATCCTTCAACAATGTCATTGACTTCACTAGGGGTAATTCACTAAACCAACTGAATTGGAAGCACAATCGACTCGTGTTGATCCACCCTTACTACCTTAATGTCAAGTTTCGATCAAAAGGTGCGATCATCAAAGAACCTGTCACTATCGTATAACGTCCACAAGATAAAGGTGTACCCATCACAGATGACGCGTCACTGAGAAAAAAAATCCATCACATAAGGAAAAAGTCACACAAAGAGACCAGTTTCTTTTATATTAACGCACTCACACTGGACAAAGAAATAATCAATTCTACTCAGCTCAGAATCTCCAAGAGACAAAAAATATCGAATTTTGGTAATAACTTATTTTAGACTAAAGAAGCGGAGTACATTTTTAAAGTAAAATGTGAACTGTATTGGAATAAAGTAATATGCTATATTCAGTTTTAAAATAAAACCTCGCAGGTTATGAAACTGACATAATGTCGGATTGTTTATTTATTGCCTTAAATATCTATTGGCGCTTGTGCTTTTACATGTGTTGAGATTTTTTTTTTTAATTATTCACTACCTTACGAGATTTATTCCAATATATACAACATTTATTAGCTGTGTGCACCTTTAATACAAAATCCTGTTCTCAAATTCCAATAAGCCAATAAACATATTTTCCAATTAAAAATCAATCCGAATGAATTAAATTTAACATCAAACGAACAGTTCTTCACAGCAGAACAGACAAATTGAACGATCGATAATTAAGACTTCATTGCAATCATAGAAGTGCAAGAAAGGGGACTCTTTAACCCACGACCGAAGCAACGCCAACGGCTCTATATTAATATCAAGTGCAACGTTGATAGGTCGGCACGACCTGGGCTCGTTACGCCAGCCCAATATTTCACCGACACCTTCCTAATTAATATCCCGGCCACCCTTAATTCATTCCCCGGTATGCTAATGTCACTTTATTCAGCACCAAAAATTTCATTTTTCATGTCCTGCACGCAAATACCAACCAACATTCTACCTATATTTCATAACTGTGGCTTTTCCTCCTCCCCTTTCTTTTCAACTTTTTCATACCGAGTTGTTACGCAGATTTCCATCTTCCTCCTTCACTACCCAATTTTAATCCTGCGTGTCTGTGTGGGTGCCCAACTGGCAGATGGGTTCACTGCTCCTCACATAAATTGGTTATCGTATCGTGTGCAGGTGCGGCCCACTCCAATTACTGATAAAAATTAATGAATGGTAGGTGTATGTATCTGGGCGTACAGTGTGAAGAAAAACTAAAATGGCTATTAAAATAAATAATAAGTATTGGTTGAGTGGTTATGTTTGAATTATGTGGCAGGTACAGGCTTTGAAACTAAATTACTAGGATTACAACACAAGCAGTGGAATGGTCCCTTGCCATATATTGTAATATCCAAGATTTGGTCTTGTAGTATTAAAGCTAACACAACGTTTAACCTTTAACGAAAAAGTTACTTGTAATATATTAAGAAATGAAAGCTTAAAGGGTATGCTAATTTTTTCAATTGCAATAATTTATTACATTTTCATAAACTGGGCCAGTCAATTGCTGTAATCAGCTAATTATGTACTTTCTGTACATTGGACAATGTTTGATAAATAATCAAACTGTTAAGTGCTCAACAAGAATACGCATACATTAACAACTTTAGTATTTGCTGTGAAATTCCCACTGGCATTTCACAAATGAGAGGCAGATTAAAATTGATTACAAATCCTCAACATTCATTCACATTTATTAAAGCAATGTCCGGAATATCAATACAGCAAAATAATCTGGTAATTGATTGCTTTTATGCTAGCCTCATTCGTGCCATTACTAATTCTTCATTGGTCAATAGTTAATTCATAAAGCACATTTTCAACGGATATTTGTCAAGTGACAAAATAACTGACTATTGCATTCTTTGCAAACAATTGGACTAAATGTAAACTATTGCTCAATTGACTAGCTGTACACCACTGAATAACTTCTACTTTTTTTATTCAGTTAGTAAACTCTTTATAATTCAGGGCTGCAATTCACAACTGGGACACTTGCTTCATAGCCTAATTTCCCTTCCAATAGATGTTTGCTATGTACTAACCCACCCGAAAGTCAAATTGTATCCCTTGTGGAAATACTTTCTAGTATGCTTCAATTGATTCCTTTTTTTTCTTAGTGCATGAAAAAACCATCCCATAATCCTCCTCTCTTCTTTTCCTGAGAATGGATGAAGAGTTTCCTCATATTCACCAGAACTATGTATTGATAACACAAAACAGCGCCTTCTTAAAAGTGGAACGGGCAACTGCCAACTTAATTCAGTTTTTAATAATTAGCGTTTCAACTGAGGCGAATACGATCGACTTGGCCCGCAATTTTTTAATTAATCAAAAAAAGAAAATGAAAAAAAAAATTAATTTTTTTCTATTTTTAATTCGCTTTTCTCGTTTTTGACAGATTTAATCGACGGATTAATTCTCTTCATCTGAACTTCATTTCAGTATATTTTTCCTTCTCTTCTTCTAAATAGGTAAATCGTCGTTTTTCTCTTTGATGTCACTTTTTTTTTTCTCTTCCTCGTGTTTTGTAATCTATTTAAACTATTCTAGCGTGTGTTTTCATTCTGCAAACTTTGGTCCCCTTAGCAAATTGGCACGTTCTTTTGGCTGCTAAATTTGATTATTAGCCGAAAGGAAAGAAGTAGCGGGCCAAGGCAATATTGCATTTTGAATTCATTTCTTTTCTTGGAAAAAAAAAAAAAAAAAAAAACTTGGCCTGTTTCATTTTTATACCAAACTAGCGTCTTCCTCGCACCAGGAAATTGAGGCAATTCAATTCTCGTGCACAAAAATGTGTATAAAGAAAGAGAAAAACATTTTTGACGAATACGATTCTTTTACATTTACCAAAAGTATAAAAGAAATCTAAACAATTGTCTTTGTCGTCGTTTTTATAGTAAAATTCAGTTAGCGTGGATGGTAATTTGGAAAACATTGATTGATTTTATGTCGTATAATCAATTTATGTGAACGTTTTAAATAAAATTTTTAATAAAAGATTGATTTTATTGACATATTAATTATGTCTTCCTATCAGAGCAATTACAATATTCGATTTATTTGAATATTCAGTTAAAAGAATCTACGTGTTGTAGTAAACTACAAGGTGGGTTTCAATTTGTTTATAGAGGTGAAGAAGGATTTAACCTTTACTGGTCTATTAGCTTTTCCCACCTGATATTATGCTATTAGGCGGCAAGTCACACCAACGTCAAACTGCAGCTTACGTTCACGTTCAGTGTAACAATTTTTTCTTTGGCCAAAGGACGGCATTTGTAAAAAAAAATCTAAAAAGCAGCTTAGATGAATGTTTACAACTACTGATGACATTATTTGCAATGTCATAAGTAGTAAAGTCACTGGTCAACTCATTTAAATGGGCAATAACATGACTTATGGTTAACGTATTAAGCAGCAAACTAAGTTCTTCATTTTGTTTCTATTGGTTATAACAAATACCGTCAAGTCTAAAGTCTTTTAATGAAGAAAAAGCAAAGTGCTACTTAAAAGTATGATTTTCCGCAATTTGTTAAGTTTTACACTTATCGGCACTAACGGCACAATACTTTAATAATTAATTTGATGATTTTAGTCATTAATACACTATAACTCTTGATTTCAGTTGTGACATTAAGTATTATTAAATAGGTTGACTCGATACTTTATAAATAAATCTTTAGAAAGATCAAACTGGTTTCTTTCTAATGAATTAAGAACTTATAAAAGATACCTGTGAATGTTGGAAACAAAAAAATGTTGGGCTTTTAAATCTCCTTTCAAACCAGATTTCTATACCCATAAAGAACCTATTTTTACTTCACTGCTAACCCATAAAATAATTCAATCTTCATCAAAACCTTCACTACGAAATATAAAACGCTCCTATATTTTCCATCCTCATTTCTCTGCCATCTCCAACCAACATTTTCATGCTGCCAAGCCATAAATGATACTCTGGGAGTTGTATCTCCCTCGATTGCAACTTGTATGTAAGCGCAAACTCATTCCCACAATACACCACCATCCGCCCTCACCCCTCACAATTTGCTGCCTTGCTGACTGATGTGTACCCAAGTGTGAACCCACCGTGCCACATCGATGGCGTAATTCCAACCCATTCCAAGAGGAAAAGATATTTGACTTTATAAGTAGAAAACTTATCTACCGCAAACCTAATTAAATATCATATTTAAATTTAAACAGCTAAGTAGCGAAAACTTTTTTGACGTAAATATCATAAAAATTCCTAAGTTTCCCAAACTCATTCATGAAATTTCGGCACAGTTCCAACTTTAAAAAAAAAAAAAAAAAACAGACAATATAACAGACATAGAGTCGTCAATAACGATGAGGTAAAGACCGTAATGAAAGATGAGGAAACTGAATACCCACCCCTATGGAATGAGCAGTACCAACCACTCCTGTTGATTTATCGGAGCATGCTCCGAGTGGATCCACCCGTGTTCCAATGAATAAATTTCTTCTCGCTCGGTGCATGCAAATGGGACTGAGGTCCAAACCCGACCACCGACACACCCCATCCCCAAACACCGTTCGTCATTTCGAGCCGTCACTTCACGACCGTTGCATTCGCCTGCGTCATTAAACAACATCCCCCAATTGTGTCTTAAGTCAGAACGAAAAATAATAAAGTAATATTCGAATTTTTATGAATCTGACATAAATAACACGTGACCACGGAAATATGTACGCATTTTGTTACTATTGAATGCCTGCTGAATCACAAAGTAGCCATTTTTACGATTTCCAAAAGTCAATGTCCAAGAAAACATATTAATATAAAGTGGGTACGTTGTTGAGAAATCTTTTGGCGTAAGTAATTCTCGTAAATAATTCAAGATGGGGTGTTTTTGAAGAAACTACAAGCCGGACGTTAAGGTTGAAGGACAGATCCACGGTTTGCTTTTCATTAGTTGCTCATAATTGATAGCTCGTCGGCTAATGGTTGTTTTCATTCTGAAAGGTGCTACTGTTGAATTTTGAATCAAGGAAGTCTGTGACCTGTATGGTGCTTTAATGACACACTTGACAATTACGCGATAAATTTAAGTTTAGAATCCGGTTGACAAGAAACAACAGAGACGTGTGCGGCTAAATGACTCAAAGTGAAAGTGGAAAATCCCAAAATCAATCCAGTGGTTGGGAATAAGGCAACACCACAGTGGTCTGGTTTGTGTTTAAGCAGCCGCATTGTAAATGTACAGCCTGCATGATATGTACGTTGCCAAATGGGCAGACAATAAACAGGATCGACAGTCTAAATTTAATTATTCTAATGAGTTATAGCTATCTTTTTTTTTTTTTTTAAATATAAAAATTATTATCGTACCTTTAAGTTTTTAGATTTCATTTACGTGGTTGCTAAACTAAAAGATAATAACTTGAGAATAATGTAAATGAAATAGAATGCTTGGAATCTAAAAATCAATCCGGTGATTTCAAGTGAAACAACACGGCCACAGAGGTTCTGGTCTGCATTAAATGGTCGTAATGCAAATGGACTGCCACCTAATGACAACAGAGTATTCCTAACAGAAACCAGGACAATGTAAGAACCAGCAAACAAATGTGAATGCTTTAGAAACATCATGTATAAAGTACTTAACATTTTCAATTATCAAGACAAAGCACTAACCACAATTGTATCTATATATCTTGAGCACTTCCTTACCATTTTGGTTTTTATTTTTTTCAAAGGTAGTTGAATCAAAAGTAGATTAAGGAAAACTAATCATACAATCCATACATCAACATATCTTAGCTTGCCACTACCACTTGGTTTTTACTATATTATGATATCACTTGATATTTATGCTTGAATACATTTTGGTTTTGGAATTACCTATTAAAAACAGGTTTAGAGACTTTGGGAACTATTATTTATATCGTCCATGGCTATTTGTTGCATTGTAACTATTCCATTTCAAATGTGTACACAGTATTCACTTTAAATCTTGCAATGTTTGTTCCCTTATGTAGTATTGCGAAACCTTTTATATAAAGCTGAAGGAAATTGCATCAACTATTGCAGGAAATACCTGCTTTAGAAGACAAACACTTTGGATTTCACTCAGCAAGGAAAAGCTCTACTTTTTCTGAGATAAATGAACTTTCTCCTAGGAAAAAGAAAATATTTGCAGTCAAAGAATGTCAAGTATGTAATTTTCTTACGATTTGCAATCATCAAGACTAAAATTGGCAATCGGTGTCCTCTAATGATATGTAAACGAACTACCAACTCGCTATGACAAAAGCTAGGTCTTAAAATTTTTTTTGTAATATTACCCACTTTTAAACTCGCTTCTTAAACACGTGACAATTTTTTCCCACCTACGACGAATTCGATACGAATTTTGATAAGAAAACAAATTGCAAGTTTTACAAAGAGAGAGCTAAAATTTAATCGCACTTCTTTTGTACTTTTAGATTTACAACTCACAAGCGATGCAAAAATAATAAAACACAAACGACGTGAATTTTAGCGGTTGCACGGTACACGCAAAGATAAATTTGCTCACTACGAACTGTCGCAGAAGGGATTATGTAGTGGGCGATAATAATCTTGATTTATAAGGTAGACATTAAATTTATGGATGAATTAAACAAGCAAAATAGAAAGAAAAAATGAATAATGAAAATGCAAAACTAAATGACTTTTTTATATACGTTGAATAGGGACGGACGTATTCTATTATTTGGACGACAAGATTTGTCAACATTTGCTAACACATTCAAATTGCATACCTCCAATAAGAGGAAACGGCTGATAATTAAATTGCCTTAATCTTAAACCAAGTGCAGTCGTGAAATTCATTAGCGATAAAATTAAGAGAGAAAAGGGAAGAAATTGAAGATGTTTTGACTGACAATTACAAAGTTGCAATTTGCAAAAATTCCTGCTCGATTCTTAATTATGCATCACACGAGTCAATGGGTTTGCAAACTTGACTTTTGTGTTGTCGAGCGCAAGTCAAAATTACTTTTGCCTGTCAAATACTCGGCCAGGATTACAATTTAATTTCCAAATGCTTGCAATGTTGGTGAAATTACTCTAAATAACTTGATCCTCTGGTGTAATAAGCAAACATTGAGTTGGAATGTTCTAAGCAACTGGAAATATTCGTTAAAATTTCTCTGGTCGGGAACGATTTCTAGCTCGTGGCTGTTAATACTCAAGTTATTAAAGGGATAGCAAAAGATAGGCAGTCACTGTTTTATAGGAAACGAGTGAAAGACTACATCATATTGATTGCCTTGAAGAAGAGCTATTTTTACTTTTTCCTACATATGTAATTAGATTTCAGGAATTTGTAAGGCAAATTATGATATTTTGTCGTTTTCCGGCAATTTCATATTAAGCATTCAACACAAATTCTTTTGAACCTGCTGACTACAGAAACTTCTCCTCTTCCATTCCCACAACTAGCTGGAAGATATAATAACAGTGAAATAATCTTTATTGCACGTCATGCAACTGAACAAAGTTTTTAATTAAAGTAAATCTAAATTAAGTTGATGGGCAACAAACTACTTTTTTCGGTGTGCATTATTAAAGCGAGAACAACTACAATTTCTGCGTCAATATATTCAACATGCAAGTTACATAAAAAAATATTAACCATGATCTAGTCGCAACAAACAGTAATTGCTTTTCCCAAGTGTGCAATGAGGTTCGTGTTAAACAATCATCAAATATTTAAGTCAACACATGCTAGATCAACATTTCTCACTTTCTCTCACATAATATAGTAGGGTTATTTTAAAAATAATTTGTTTAACTTGTAAGTACAAATATCGGTTGTGTTTAACAATAATATGCATCTTCTAACTCTCCAAAGTTTCTTATTCCTTTATCGACCAACTGAAGTATTTTTCTAGTTACAACCATTTTATGTTTTACCTAAAAGTTTCACTATCCTTTCTTATCTAGTTTATGGCTTGTGTATTCCTTTAATAAGATATTTCTAGCTTCATCTAATATTTACAACTTTCAAATGGGAAGTAAGAGTTGGGTAAACTCACGTGACTCTTCTTAAAGAAACACACCAATATTAGAAATTAAATTTTCATATCAATGTCTAATTACATTTGCAACTATTTTTTTATTGTGAAAGATTTAAGACAACTTTTTTTTTTCACGTTACACGAACTAACAGACAAATAGAAAATTTGCCTATTCAGTCAAATTAAAAAGTCTAAATCAAAGTAAACAGTTTAGGTAAATTTCCATGTAAAAAAAAATTCCTTCAGGAAAGAACAATACCTTTTCACCATTAGACTACTTAATCAATAGAACCCTTATTTTTTCAATTTAATTTTCACCATTTTCTGCCTTTCATTCTCGCCCTATTACCTGCAATTAGTGTGAAGTGCTAATTTAACAGGAAGAAAATTTTAACAAACTCTAAAAAGGCAAAATAAAGTAATGGTATCCAATTATAGACCACTAGCATTTATCTGTTGCTATCAAGCAATAAACCTGAAACAGTGTAGTTCATTTTTGGTGGACAAATCTGCTACATTAGTTTTGCAATAAATTGCAGTTCCTTGTTCGTACAGCAAAAACGCCCCCACAAGTAAATACCAAAGTATTTTTTTTAAATGGGTACAAAGAAGCCCGTTGGGATGTTGTTGTTTCCACCATTTTTTTTCTTTCCTTGGTTTATCTTTGTTTTTCTTTTTTTTTTTTTTTTTGTTCCCCCCTTTTTTTTTTGTTTTAGGGCCTTCTCAGTAGCTTTTAGTAATTGGTGTGCTAGCGCCTTGTACAATGATTGATGAATGCAATTTTGTTGCTATCAGTTGCAAATCCTTTTCTGCGTTAAAACCAAAAATGAGTTTTCTCATCGTTAGTCTTAACTAACTGAATACAAGAAATGGAACACGTGTAATTTGGTGGTAAAAAATTTTTTATGTATAAGTGATCCGTTTTCAACCACATTGCACATGAGACAAATGATGACGTTTAGAGATTGATAAAATACATCAACCAACAAGCGTATATCTCATTAGTGTGTTCATAATTCCAATATTGGAATTTTAAATTTCGATTTAGAATGACTAATCAAATCTTTTAATTAAATCTAATCTGGGCCTCATGCTCTAATTGATCAGTACGATAATGCGTTGGTCTTACTCTCTCAATTCTGTTTAATTATTTTATTTGTCGAGTATTGAACTCAACATTTGGAAATGTCATGTGAGTGCAAATGATGTTGTTTTGTGCTTTTGTCACTGTCAAGTCAGCATTCCAAACAACGCTTTAGGCAACCAATGGTACTGCTTTTTCCTCCCCCTTAAAAATCCTACAAAAGATAACAACTCCAACGCCATCACAAAAACACAACAAACATCATTTTGAAGATGACATTAAAAATCTTTTTCTGTCCTTTTTCCATCACTGTTATGAAAAAATGAAAACGTGCACAATTTAGGGTCATCATAATCATCATCTACTACATTAAAAAAATCGAGGGCAAGTGACAACCTTAGGCAAACTGATTTGTTCAAGTCAGATGGGCACAAGTAATTTCTTCTAGAAGTAGTGGTGTGTCCACTACACTACACGAAGTAAACCAACTTAAATCGCTTAAAGTTTGTAGTAGAAATTTGGGTGTGTGAGTGGTCTGAATCTGACACCAAAAATAATTAAGCTCACAAATTACTTTGCAATAGATTTAACTGAAAATGGGATTGGATCGGTCGTGCATGTTTTCAACTGTTCATTTTTAGACATCCAATTTTAAACATTTGTATTTACTGTGAACTTAATTGTGACTTTATAATAATACAGATAAAACCACATACCAATACAAGAGACTAATATTTATCTAACTATGATTTCTAATGTATACCAATTCAATGTGTACTTTAATGCATGTTAAATGCATGTTGAATGCAGTTAGATTTTAACCACTGTGATGCGCCAAACAATTTTTAATCATCTGACAAATGTCTAACTTTCAATCTTCGTTATTAACCCAAAAAATTTTGACTTGATTAAATATCCAATACTTACCAAAGAGTTATCGTTGGAGCAGGAATTAAAGATAAAGTCACCCCCAGAAATTCTCCAAACCTACTGGATTTTTAACAAGACATGGCAATGTTTCAAAGAAACTATAAGAACTCAAGTTATTACCAACAACTCAAAGATATATATAACTATCTTTCAAGAGTGTACACTTAAAATACAATACCTTATATTCACTTTCAAAACTGAAAACTCATTTTATTTGCATTTCAGTTGGTTTGGTTTTCAATTTTCCACACAAAATGGTTGGCTGGATATCGATAGGTATAAAACAAAAACAATTTTAAAAAAAACAAATTTCAACAATCGATACTTTTGTTTGATAATAGATTTAGAGTTAGTATCAATGCCCCTTTCCCAAAGCACTTCTACATGATCAAGCACCCCTTGGCGATTCTTCCTGCTCTTCCTTAAAAAAACAACACTCGCAGTAAAGCTAACATCCAAAATGACTCCGTCTAAGACCTACTTCATTATCCATTTTAATAGAACCTAAAAACCAACCACAAATATTCCAAGAGAGAAAACACCATTACCCCAAAAATTATTACACCCAACAGCAATATAAACCTGCTCCAGCATCACGTTTACCTTTTTCGGATAACAACAACAGTATAACTTGCACGAGGATGTCTTGAGTAATTACAAACACACACGAGGCAATTTGTAGAGGCCGTACTAATGAAAAATGAGAAACGTCCTCGACAAGGTGTGGCCATTAAAAGCTTAAGAACCGTTGTTTGTTATTGGTGTCGAGTCAACTTTAAGTCTTAATTTCCACACGAAAGAGCATAGATGAGGTTGTGATGTGGCTCGCTTGCTGATCCACTATCGGGCTGCTTGGTTATGGACGACAGTTAACGATAAGAAATTGACGTTGCTCCCAACTTTTTCCGTGGGTATCAATATTCTCCTGATGAATCATGCTTATTTTATTGCTTATGTGATACCATGATTGATGGACTAATAATATTCAGTTTGGGAAGACGTTAATGGTAGATTTGGGTTGGAGGGAAATGATATGTCGCAATCGCCTTGAAAAGTAATTTAGGAGATTTTTTTTGATGAGTGAAGCGTTATTAATTGTTAGTGTTGTAGAGACTGCAGGTTGCCAAAAGTAACTAAGAAATGCAGGTGAATGAGGGCTTTGAATAAGAAAGATTATTAAAGTGTGTATCATTTTTGGTCAGTCAAGTTTGAATCTGGGTAATAAAATATTAGGATATTGCTAGTGTTCATACATTTTTCAGCTTTTGAACTATGATTACGTAGTAAATCTAGAATTCTGAATGCAGCTAATTTAATAATTTAGTTAATGTTAACCTGGTCTAAAAATGCAACAAAAAAGAAAAAGCCCAGCAATATAATTTATGAATATAAAAATTTAAAATTTAAATTTAATTCCGGTACCAAGGAAATTTAAAATTTTAAAATTCAACCTCTTAAAAGCTGAAAGTATCATGTTAAAACTCGTTCAGTTGTTTCCGAATGTCCAAAAGCAAATCTTGCCATACCTTCAATCAATAACGTTATATTCTGCAAGTCAGCAATTAAAATTAAAAATGAAATTTCCGAGTTTTGACGTTTATCTTCATTTTTATCTGCAGTATATTGGTGTCACGTAAAAATTTTCATTAACTAATCAGCAATTCTCCCATCTTTCTGGAAGCAGTTCCATCCAATAACTGCCAGAAGACATGGTCCATACCAGCAACCGCATCTGTCAATCATTCGAAACCCTCTCTTATAAAAGTAGGTATTAAGACAAGTAAAGGCCACCTTTATAAACGAACAGATCTAACACTGAAATTGACAGCACTTGACAATGTTTAAAATCCACACAAGCAATTTCCTTAAACGCCGTATTTTTCAAGCAATAATAGAATTCCATCACAAGTTATTGGCTCGAAGACATTAAAAATTCCACGAAACGCCAATCTATACGTTATAGCGAGAGAAATGAATCACCCACAAACCTTAGGGCAATCTCTCCAATCAAAACATTGAAAAATGCAGTTTCCTTTAAATTCGACCTCTGTCTCGTACGTAACCAAATCAAGCCTTGATCAATGTCACACACGTATCCTATCATTTCAAGCGCGTTAAAATATTGGACAGCAAAGTTCATCGCAAGCGACCCCTTTTGGAGAGTGAAAACGAGAGCCACGGGAAACTGGCACCACGAAAAAACAATTAATTAATTACTCCGATTCCTTTTATACCCGAAACGATTCGCATCGTCGCCTGCGGGGCTCTTACCCTTTGACACCGGCCACCATACGTTCCGCCCACGCACGACCGCACGGTGACACTGAGATGCTTGCTCACTTCATTTAACAATCGTACACCTCGAACAAACATGTCTAAGTAAAGAGACTAAAGTAGAAGCTTAGATAATTCAAGAGTAAATGAGAGAAAGAGAAATATTTTTAAAGGTGTTGAACGTCTGTTGATTGTACGGTTCAATTACTAAATGTATTGAGTCATTAGTGTTAATTATTTGAAGAGATTTGAGAGTGAATTATCGGTTGGGTCAAGGTCATAACTTTGTATTCATACACTTCTAATTAGGTTAAGTGAGTATTTTATAACTAGAATGGAATGGGGTGTACTATACACATTTGTCGACAATCAACTGAAAAGTAGTTGATTCTGACGACAAAGCAAAGTTTCAAAAAAAGAAATTGTTTCACTACTTTAATTTGAATTTCCAAATGACGTAGAATCAAAAACCAAATTGAATTTCACCGTTTATGTTGCTTAAGTTGTTTTCGAGATGTACAGAAAACCAATCGGCGGTCTGAACCTGCGCATGTAAAAAACTACTTATACAGTTTATGGATTAAAACCTTGAACTACCTGTAGTCTTTTGGTGGAACCTACATTTAAAACTCAAGATACTTCATTTGTTTGTTGTTTGATGTCTTTAGTAGACAGTTTTTGGTCTATTTTTTTCACCATCTCAAAAATTACTTAAGGAGAATAAACTAAAATGTAGCAAAATAAAAGAGAGTTAACGCAGACAAACCGAAAGAGGTCACATAAACGTAAGTCATGCATACCGTGGTCTTCTGCTAAATCCCGAATGTGAATCGCAGGGAACCACAAATCATTTTTGCGAGTTTTTATTTTATAAATGTCATTCACAGTTGTATACTTTTTATCTGTGAATGTATATGTCAACCTCAATGTTCAAAACTAATGGCGTGAAATAATATATTCTCTTATAACTACGCACTAATAAAAGCGAACGATTCTTATCACAGTACCACCTGGTGGAGTTTAATGTACAAGGACAAAGAATCATTCTAAACAAAAAAGTAAAGAGATTTCAAAGATTGTCGTAATAGAAAACTGAGTCATTGTCTTGTATATGGTGAGAGGGCAACAGTTTGTTTCTCATCTCTCTTCAAATTCCTGCATCGCTTGTTTTAATCGTGGTAAAAGAAAATCTTAGCATGTCGTGTTTTTGGGACTGTGACTGGCAACTTGCCTTCACGAACCAACGACTACACATTTGTATCGATTCGGACGAGTCTTGCCGGAGGCCCGACAAACCGAGCGCAAACTCAGAAACAAAAGGAGCGCCGTCTGTCGCTCCAAAACCACACCGACACACTCTAAGACTAAGGTAACGACGCAGAACTTTTTCCTCGTGGATGGCTTTTCAATTCGAGCGAATCTTTCGAACCAACTGCAAAACACGCAACTTTGCACGAGGGAGTAAGAAAGGAAGACCGACAACAAAATGATGGCTCCGCTTCAAAACTATTAAAAATAAAATCCAACACAATGTCGGCGCTCGTTTCCTACGCTTGACAATTACTCGTTAACGAGCGACACATTTTACAAATCCCTTGAGCATTTACTCGACTTGACCTCCACCATGACCGTTTGTAATGCTATGCAATAAAAGTCGCTCGGCGACGCGTAAAGAAAGCGACGCAAAATGAATCAAAATCATCTTCATACTTTTCTTCTCCTTTAAGATAAAAATGAATCTTAACATTTTTTTTCATTCTTGTTCCTTTTTTGACATTTTTTCTTCAAAGTCTTGTGGCTAAATCTGAGTAGGAAGCCTGGGGAAATGCACCATATGGCAACGGTTTTAATGCTTGTCGCGCGTCCTTATTCCTCGGAATAAGCCAACTAATGGAACAGACACTGCGTAAAATGGTACGCATTATTCGCACACGAGCACGTGTAAGATTACTCGGTTAACATCAGGCACTGTTGAGGATCCGATTGCAGCACGGCCTACACGACCTTCTCGATTAAAACTGAGCGCAACCATACTTCCGGCAATTTTTTTTCTCAAGGTTCAACCAAGGAGAACTGACATTACAATCTACAGATGAAAGCTTTGTTTTAATGCATATTTTGCTTATCTAAGTGGCCATTTTTTTTTTAGAAACGTTTTCTACAATTAAAGCTGTGATGATATTTACTATATGTCACTGAAAACATCTAATTTTTACTATATTTAAAGAAGAGAACGTTTTATGACTAATCTTCTAGTTAAAAAAAAAATTTTTTTATAGGGCATCAGACCGTATTTGCAATTTAAAAAAATTTTGTTAATACAACTTTAAAATTCTAAGGACGATCGAATTTGTTGTGACATTTTGTACAGAGAAAATTTTTGCGTGCTGACCTTTTGACACCTCTTATAGCTCCTTAACTTATCCCCATTCACTTTACAGGATACAGGAGAATTAGCGAGTGTGGGTCAAGGTACAATAAAAGTATAAATAGTACAGCAAATGGTGTAATAAATTTTCTAATGTCTGCATCACAGAGTTTTGATTTTTATTACTGAGCTATAAATAGATCACAACTCAAATAAATCCAATCTTCTAATGGATAGTGGAAGTAAAAGTTTCTTACGAAAAGCAGATTGATAATAAAGTATGACGTATGCAACAGCTAATTTAATATAAATAAGTATTAAAGGATCAATTTGAAATTGAATTTAAAAAAAAATTATTGCTTTGAGTGTAACCGTAAATTATGAACACATCCTTAGTATTTCCCAGCGTGCAACAACATCGGAATTAGTGTTAAAATTTTGCTATTCGTGTTGAAAATTGTTCCGATTGTGGTAAATTCAAGAAGTCAGGTCCCTTTCAGCTAAATCAGGACTTCTTTGACAAAAATCATCTGCTTTCCATCTGATTAGATTCGAATCAGTTGTACACTCTATCAATTTCTTATGGGTTTTGAGTCCAAACGTAAATTGACACAGTTATATAAAGATTGGAGATATTTAAAAATCGAAACGTACGCTGAAGGTTGTCATATCGATTTGCCTGCCGATGCGTGTTTGCTTTTAATCAATCGAACATTGAAGGATCAAAAAAAAAAATAGACTTTGACATGAAGTTTGGTCGTCAGTGGCCTCGCTCGAGGACATCGAAAATCAATTTGGAACATGAATGAGAAAGAGGAGGAGGAAGTTGAAAATGATCATTTCCACATGAATCGTTATGAATGAAAAGATGGTGAGTTATTCACAGCTGACTAACACTGACAGATGCATTTTCTTCCGTCATGCTTCGTTAGCATCGCCCAAGTTCCCACTAACCGAGATTTTAACATGAAGTCGAAAGACCTCACCATGTATCGGAGAATCCTCCCACAATGCATCTAACCATTTAAAATCGATCCCCACGTTGCCATTCAATCGATTTTGCAACGGTAAGCAAAACACTTTTGGATGGCACATTGCACCCCTCGTTTCTGACATGAAGGTTACATACTGGCAGGTTTATCTGCCGGTCATTGCAGAGTCAAACGCAAACGACCACGATAAAAGATGTGCAACGTCAACTCCAGAATGTTACAGACAAAAAAACAAGGGTAGTGTAGCGTGAGAGAATAGAGTTGAGACTGATAGTAAAACGCTTTCTTAAAATTATGTGGAAATTAACAGCCCAAAGAAATGGCAGGGCACCAGAAATAGTTGGTTTTAAGAGTTTGGATGAAAGAAACAATTTTCTTCAATAAAAATAAAACACCCATAACTATTGTTTGCTCTTTTTAACACTTTTTAGCCAATTTGTACCGGTTTTAAAAACACTTTTCACACAGCAAGGTTTAAATTACTATAAGTTTCTAATGCAATGGGTACGATGATATCTATTACCAGTAACAACAGAATTTAATATAATATAATAGAGAGAAACAAATTCTTGACTGTAGAATTAGCTGAATTTTAAGAGATTCCAACTGCGAATGTTGAACCGCGCCATCTAGCGACGCTAAATTATTACACCAAGAAAATTTATTTTCAAGATTTCCCTCTCTACCAGCAAGCATTTTGTAACTATTAAATCCCCCAAAGCTGACAATGACCTCAAAAAAAAGTGCATAATACTTGAATTTACATGAATCCCGTAGTTTCTTTGCCTCCAGAACCACTTTACTCTCTTAAAACAATTAATTTTCCTCTAACCCAATCATAAGGGGGTAAAACCAGTTGAACAACTTAAATCCAATTTTCACTAATAAACAACTTCCACGACTAAACGAAATGAAAAAACATTAACTTAGTTTTTAACCTTAACAACCTCATAAAATAACGAGTGCATGGACTGTTGTTGTTTTTTAATATTCCCAAGTGGTGCACGGATCCAAACGTAATGGTCAAATGTAATTTAATAAAATAAACTTTATGGTGAATATGCCAAATTTATTGTGCCCGATTCAACATTAATTCGTATTAAACTTATAGTTGATGTTGTTGAATCGCATCTGGTTTTATTGCAACTATTTCCTCAGATCTATTCTAAAAAAATTGGAAGTGACGTGTGACCTCGATCGATTTACAAAACCCATCACAGCACTCGATTTAATGCTCCCATATAAAAAAAAATAATTTTCCAGTGTCAAATACATTTTCTTTTTTCTTCACTCATCGACACTTTGTGAAATTAAATTTATATCTTTTATATTTTTTCTTCTTAAACTCTAGAACTGGATTCCGATTATTTATGTTGCTGATCTAAACGTGCATCGTCCTAGCACCATGGCAACAGGATGTTGGAGGACCATCTCGCTGGTGATGTTGCTCGTTTGTTGCGTTGGCAACGCGTGTCGAATCTCCGAGTTCTTTTGCGACAACGGCCAATGTACGGGTCTCGATCGTTTCTGCGATGGGCGAAACGACTGTGGAGACAAGAGCGATGAGCCCCGCCAGTGTACTCGTGAGTTTCTCGTTTTACACTCTGCTTAATCTGACAAAACTTTTTTAAAGGTGTGTTGGTCACTTTAACAATTTTTAAAAAAAAAAAAAAAATCACGTATTCCAATAAATAAAACGAAATCCTAAGAATATTTTAAATATTTGCTTTGGGCGTAACGCTTTGGTCATGAAATAAAGCTACTTCCGGTTTGATCAGGATTTTAACGTTTACAGGTCACAAACTTCCTCTCTATATCTTGTGTACACAGTAAACACTAAAATCCTCACTCAAACGGAAGTTATTATTTTCATCTACTACAAATGGCACACAAAGAGCGAGAGATATTTTTTTACGATCCTTTTTAACTAGTTTGTGCGACCCCAATAAATACGTCAAAGCTTTTTGATTCCATCTTTCATTCATTAGTTGACTACAAAGGCTGCCATATTGAAGTGTGAGAAAAAGTGATAAAACCAAGTGGTAAGATCAATAAATTATAGTAAACGAGAAATTTACAGACTTTCTCTTTTCTTCATCTTCACGGACATCATCTTTTTCTTCTCGGCTTTTGCAATGGGGAATTATTAATTCAATCCCGCTCATCTCATCTGCATTCAAATTTCATGAATATTTATGAGGTGTGGCGCCCCGTGTGTAACAAAAGCTCTGGCATATTTAAATAATAATGTTTCGTGTTAGCAATCGATGCCAACTTCTAGTGATTAACTCAGTTATCGACTTCCTCTCGACAGTTTTTTTTTAGACCGACAATTTTCTACAACAAGACCTCCGATCGACAAGGACAGAAAGCTTAATTAAAGCGAGACTCGCAATCAGACCGTGTGGTGTCGGCAAATAGTCCCAAGGGATATAAACACAAGGGCGAGCGAATGGAATGGCACCTCACGCACAAACACACAATCTAAAGAAATTAGATGGGAGGGAAAGAGAAGAGGGAAAAAATAACGCTCACACACACTCACACACCCCTTTAATACCCTGTGAGAATGGCAACAGCTGACACAAACTCATTCACTGCCATTTGTTGCCAATGATCCGTTTGTAATTACTCTATTCATTTTTGATTTGTTTTTCTTTTTTCTCTCCTCCAGGATGCAATCGAACGTATTACGGCGATCGTCACAAGACGTACACAATAGACATTGCCAAGCCTCGTCAAGACAAGCTGCCTTATTACTGCGCTCTTACATTCATTGCTGGCGGCGGTGAATTGGGAGACATTGTTGAACTGTCGTTTGAAAAATTCAACGTTGGACGATTGGCGTCTCATTTTGAAAACGGATGCACAGCTGCATACGTGCAGATCATTGAAAACAACCGGTCTCTGGATAGCGCCGGTGCTTGGTGCGGTCAGGGAATACGTTGGAATGTTTACTACAGTGAGAGTAGCAACGTAACTGTCGTTTTGGTGGCAACCAACTTGACCGACGACAGTGCTGGGTTTGAATTTAGAGTAAACTATCGATTCCTCTCTCGGCTGGATGCCGTCACCAGGTACGGTCTGGCCAATAGTATGCATCATAGAGGGGAACTCATACCGGGCACAGTGTGTGACCGCAGTTACCACGACTGCGATTCTCAAATATGCCGAGTTCAGAGTCCAAATTTTCCGGGCATTTATCCGCGAAACGTCACTTGCTACTACCACATCACTCAAATAACTGTCCCAGAGAACAAGTATGCAATGATCGCCGTATCCCAACGCAACGAAGAGAAACTTAAAGTGAAGACTTCGCAAGCACCTCATGAAAAATACGGTGGCCCATTTGGATTTCAGAGATCGGGGCTTTGGTATGGTGATGAATGCAGGCATGACTATGTCAAAGTCTACGATGGAGCGACTGTCAATGACCCATTATGGTTGAAGTTTTGTCGTTCAGGCCCACTACCAGAGATTATTTCCAGTGGTTCAGAGATGCTTCTGGAATTCCATTCCATTCCTTACGACCACCCAGAATTGCATAGCTTCGAATTGAACGTGGACGTTCGTTTCATCCCAGAGGACTCATTGGGTACCCGGATGGTAGATCACAAGTGTGACTGGGTCGTTAATAGTGAACAAGCCCGCCATGGAGCGCTCTTCAGTTTGCAGCATTCAGCTCCTCCAGGGACCAAATGTTCATACCATCTGCGTGGCAATGAACATGATATTATCTGGCTTTATTTCGTATACTTCTATGCAGAAACTCGACGTGACAACAACGACGATCATCATGTGATAAGAATTGAATTGTTCAACGGATTAGCAAATAAGGATGCTGATAATGCAACGATAGAAAGTTTACTAGACACCGCTACTGGAGAAAAGGTACCTCGCATATGTGCGCATGCAAGGAATTATCCAGATCATATCCCTGTTCGTCCGTGCAAGTTACCAGAAGAAAGCTACTTGTCCACCAAACCTGAAATGTTGTTGAGATATAGTATTATGCAAGGAGCACGATTGGATTTCGTACGGTTTGTTGCACGATATGAATTTGTCGATACCTTTCAATACGGGAATGCAGTGGGATCCAATGAATGTGATAGAATATTTAGTGGCGACCGTGTACGCAATGGTCGTTTTGCTTCTCCTCGTAATGTTTTTCTATTCGGTCGAGGGGGTAGGCAAAATCTCACGTGCACTTACACTTTCGTTGCAAGACCATCGGAGCGTGTTCGAATCACACTGCGAAAAATGAAGACCGGACGTGGCCAATGCACCAACGAATACAATCTAGATACAAGACGTTATACCTGCCACCACGAGACAGACCAATCTATTACTGAAATGCATGTCACTCAATACATGTGGGGAGAAATTGCCATTCCGTTAGCTTGTATTTGCGAAGTGCACGCGCCAATAGATATTGAAACTGTCAGCTCCAAGCTAAAAATAACTTTTTCCGTTCACAACATGAACTCCAAAGAAGATTTTGATAATTACTTCTTTGATGCTGATTACGAGTTTGTTCCGTATTCTGATTGCAGTACAGGGCATTACATGGCTGGACTGAGCGGTGAAATTCAAATCCGTTCTACCGAACAAAGAAGAGGTCTTCGCTATGCTCCTAAATGCCCTTGGTTTATTGATGCTACTAATGACAAATATATTTACCTCCGTATTCACGGTATTACCGAGTTGGAGGAATGCCGCACAACAAACCGCATTGCAGTTTTTAGTCCAGGAGAAATGGATCCAATGGCCGTCGTATGTCCAGGTGATCCAGATACTTCTGGTTCTGTTGAAGTATTCTCCAAAGCTTGGAACAAATCCATCAAAGCAATGAGTAAATTACATCAACATTCAGCTGCTTCAACTGCTAACAACAACCTCATAGTGGAATTCATTGCCAACGAGCCCGGATCTTACGCAGCCAAGTGGCTCAAACTGGCGAAACAAAATGGACCAAAAGTGGCTGGGAAAGCTGCTTACCACGATGAATGTGCGCATGTGTGTCCAGAGCTCAATGCTTGTATTGGTGCCAGATTATGGTGTGATGGAAAAACTCACTGCCCATCAGGTATAGATGAGGCAGAAGAAAACTGTCAAAGACACCAGTTCCCTTGGCTCTACGTGGGTGTTGGGGGAAGTTGCGGCGTTTTCATTATTGTTATTTTCGTCATTGCCTTAGCAAGGCGAAAAAGAGAAACAACAGCTCAAAAAGGACTTCCCGTACCCACTGACGATTTGTCTATAGATGGTAAGGAGAGTGAGTGCTGACATGAGGACTCTGCTCACACTTATGTGAGCACTATTCCAATGACTGAAAGAATTTATTATAATTTACCACATACTTGAGAATGACTATATTCTTAAAACTATGTTAAAATGAACAATAGGAATTTGACCTAATGACTCTAAAACTAAATGGATGAAAGTCCAATGTAAATGGCTTTTGGCCAGTGTAAACAAATCGAAGGTGTGAGGACTGAAGAAATAACTTCCGTAATCTGTTTAGCTAATTTAATTATATTCCAAAAATAAGTGTAGGAGGACCTCTTCCGACCTCAGTTGACCCGTTTCAAGTACAATGTATGACCTCAGTTGTCGCTTCCAGCAGTAAATAATAGCTATCTATTTGCTTCCTTTTAAGATGAAGTTCATTAACTTAATTCTCACAGTACAGAAAACAAAATAATTATTGCAGCATTATTGTAAATGTTGCAATAATTTTTGTTAATAAAAACCCAGGTTAACGAAAAAAGTGTATGTTATATATACTATGTAAGAAAAAATGGCACCATAGTTAATTTTAAACCATGAATATCATTCTTTGTTAGATTCTAGTATTGTACATTCAATTCCCTCAAACGTTTTTAATTTACACTGGTTTAATTTCAAAATCATTGTAATGCTATACCCTCATTTCAGGTTTGCCTTAATTGTAAAATAAATAGTAATAACAAACGATATTTGTTCACAAAACGAAAAAATGAAAAAAATGAAATATGTGAAAACAAAACAAAATTCTTAACATGTTATTTTAAAAAATTGTAATAAATTGGACAAAAATATACTATAAAATATAAAAATATAAACTTCTCTAACGCATAAAGATGCATAGATGGCGTTGAAATGCTGTACAAACATTTAATCAACTCAAAGAGGAGGAAAAAATTTAACCCTCAAATGGTTTTATCCCAAAATCCATAGCTGAAACGTTGTTTGGCAGTACAAACGAGTAACAAATGTCTTCCGGAGACAGTCCCAACCGATTCAGTCTGCTTATTATCCTGCACGCCGTGGACAAGTAGGATTAAACTAGAAGCAAAGCATATAAAGTACAAGCCAAGTGAGGAGGAGGGTATTTCACTAGGGAATCTTTCTATTTTTTTTTTCTATCTTTTTTTCCTCTTTTACTTTTCTTTCTTTAAGAATAAAGGGTCTCTTTGTGGGTACAATGAGTTACGATCCATTCCTCAGATCTCTCTGTGGCTGGTGGAAGGGGGAGAACGAGTTTATTGATTCGAATAGCTCCAGACATTCTTTCCCTTCTTCCCTTTAGAGTAACGACTTGGCATCCAAATCGAGCCACCTGTGTGTCTAAGAGATTCTCACGCCCTCTGTAGGGAAAAGTAGACGATAAAATTAAAGGAAGACTGCTCTCCGTGCGACCGTTCTAATGTAACAACAACGCGCCTCCAACGTCGCCAAATAGAACCATTCAAAGCCCAACGTCGAGTGGTGCAATTACATTCTCCCGGCAGCCCCTCTGCAAAATCTCTTCTATTTCTGCTCACTAAAGTGCACGCCCTCTAGTCTCCATTCAAAACTACACAGGTGCATCCAAACAAACTTACAACTATGATGTTCACTTTAAAACCAACTCGCGTGTCTAAAGACACTTTCTGAGAGTGTCAGATTCAACTTCTTATGTGGGTAAACAAAAACGACTGTTAAGTTACATTTGCAGTAAAGACTGAACTTCATATTCGAAAGTAATACCGAGAAAACACCACATCCTTAACTTCTTTTCATAGAACATTTTGTCATAACACACAGTAGTTTTAGTAGTTGACAAACTCCTTCTGGATGTTACATAAAAAAAAATTAATCCTCTTTCCTCTTATTGTATTTATTTTTCTCTTATTTATTGTCGACAGTTAATCAGGCGTAAGCTTCTAGTGTTTCTTCTCACGTCACTTACCTAAAGACAATAACTTCTAATAACGCCAACTTGTGATCACATTTCACAACTTGTATTTCTTTTATCCAACGTTAAAAACGAGGATATTGCCACGCTTTTGTGACGGCAAGATGAAAAATTTGTTAGTCAGTCATACATCTCCGTAAATCGCGAGTTAGCTGTCGAGTAATTGAAGTGCAATAACTCTTGTGGTAGAGAAGGTAGGGTAGAGGGTTAGGCAATCAAATCGCGCGCACACTTGCCCCGTTCTCTTTGCCATCCATCCCGCATCTCAGCAGCCAACTAGTAATAAATTGCACTCTTGTTTTAATAGCCCTACAATCACACTGGCTTGCCACGTCGACCACCACAACGATTGGAGGAGCAAATCACGCAACAAATCAAGCGCAATTTTAGCCTCCGAGCCACCGACGCGTAAATCTTTCTACGTTGATTGATCTTTAAACTCGCCGGGTCCTCCGCCTACCGGTTACAAAACCCGGCATTAAAGAAAAGTCGTTCTAAATCGATTCGCGTTGCGGGCAATGTGTGGTCTTACAGCTCTACACGCGTTTAAGGGGAAAATGGGCGTCCTACGATAAAGCTTTGTCTATTAGAATATGTCACGATAATGTGTTAGCTATAAATCGACGGGGAAAATTAGGGTTAAATATCGATTTCAATTTCTACCTTTTTTTTACATTTTCGTGGTTGGGTTTTATAAGGTTTCTATGGCGTACAAGTAATTCCATGTTTTTATTTTTAACTCATTGCAATATTCTGCAGTTATCAAATTGAAAGGAAGACTTTTATAGAACTCTCAGGTTTCTTTAAAATGTCAGTAGTAATTTAGTTTAGGAGAGGCATGTGATGCATCAGCAAAAAATTGTGTAATTGAAAGGGCGCGTTCCTTGATGCTAATAAATAAAGGTGTTTCCAGTAAGTGTATTAGAATTTGGGTTGCATCAATTTGCGTTAATGATGATTAGGAAGACGTTTGAGTATGTCGAGCAATTTCGAATGTAAATGCAAGCCAAAGAATTTTCCAAAAAAAAAACATTCAAACTCTGACGGTTATTAACACATTGAATGGTATAAATGAAAATTATAGTTTTAACTTCATTAAAACAAAGTCAGAATCGTTCCATTTGTGTAACAAAACTATTTTCTATCTGTTGGAGCAAAATCTTCAACCTATTAGTGGTTCTGGTTAATGCAGCTGCGAAAAACTGGGTTAACGTCAATTTAAATTCCACTTGACAAAACATTTTCCTTCAGACTAACTGGCAACTGTTCTATAGTTTCAGTTAGTATATACAGTGGTTGTAATTAGCACAGTAGCGAGAGGTAAAAATAAACTTATAGAAATTTACTCTTACTAATATAAATAACAATATGAGCATAAATTTGATACGTTCACTATTTAAACATATCCGGCAGTATTCAAGGATATGAGTAGCATTCCCTTTCAATTTTTGAGTTGATTATTCATACTGTACTATTAATTGTATTTATGAATCAAAATATTTTGAAGTCCTGCACAAATATAATAATAGGAAAGGAACTGGCATCCGCTATCTCTGTGATCCACTATGTAATTAGAATTAAAAACAGCCACTAGATAGCAGCAGTGGCAGATGAACAAGGTGTCTCTTACCAGAAAAGTCCCATTTAAAATTAAAGCCCAAAACCTTTCAGCTTGGTTTATCTTTTCCTAGCATCAAGTCTTAGATTAATCTGGATAAACTAAAACGTCGTTTCCTTTACTGTAAGTCCAAACAAACTTAACATGTTTTATTCAAAGCTATGATGATTATTAAGACATTGAACAGCAGTTAGGTACAGATATACTTCCATTAGCTGTTGAATTATAACTCTAACTCTGGAATGTAAATCTTTTAAGGCAACTCTTTAAAATATTTCAGTAAAACCTGCGTTTGTTTATACATCATGACCGCAAATTTGTAGCTAAGGATGCCAACATAAAAAGATTTGCTATTCTTATCCTATCGCCATGATATGTAGTTTTTGGACAAACAAAAATACAATTTTCTTCAATATTGGCAGGGAACTGTCCCTTAACGTCATTCCATCAAATCCTAATAGTATATAGAACAATAATCCACAGGATCAAAACAAATATTTCATTAAAATTTGATGAATCTTTTATGTACCAGTCTAGTAAGCTTAAAATTATATTCTGACATGTCCCAGTGGTAAATTCATTCATTCATTACGGCACACTTTTGAAATTTAATCCCTTTACTTCCATTAGCTGTTGAATTATAATTCTAACTCTGGAATGTAAATCTTTTAGGGAATCTCATTAAAATATTTCAGTAAAACCAGCATTTGTTTGTACACCATAACCACGAATTTATAACTGAAGATACCAGCATAAAAATAAAAAGAATCAATAGCGTATCATTTACGCAATTAATGATATATGACAACCTGCTAACCAGTAAATGATTTACTGGTAATTAAACACCGTGTCGAACAAATTCCTTAAATTATGGGGTAGTGTCAAGTTATGATAACCATGCGGTCTAAATATAAGCTTATGGTTAAAAATTCCTTGGTTTCCCTGAAAGAGCATACACGTACACCAAAAGTTTTTAAAGTCTATACATTGCCTCATCAACTGAAAACCTCTCTGTGTTTAAATTATTGGTGTTAATTTTGTATAGTAGAATCTGTGATTAGAAAATTTTACTATGTTTCAACCCCAGACTATTTGATAAAAGCCAGTAAAACATCAAAATACTCTTCTTCACGCTCGGATAAGAAAACGCGATGACTTCGCCTACATTAGCAAAAAAAAAAAAAAAAAAAAAAAACTCAGTGGAAGAAGTAGAAAATTGCGAGTCATTGCAAGGCCCGTACAAGTTCTTTGGCGCTAATTGCTTCGATTGCAAGTGTGGTTCCCAAAGGGCACTCGTTCCCATTGGTGTACTTTTCTTTTAAGTTTTTTTTTCCTCTTATTAACTAGGCATCGGTATGCCGAGAGACGAGGCGCGCAGATGGGTCGTCGTACGGCGTATGGTCCCTCGGGTGGCGGTTGGCGCGAATAAGAGAGACATGAAATTTCATTTGAATATAATTACGACAGAGTAAAACGATGTTTGTTGTCGTGTATTGTAAGTTTCGGCTTGCGAACACGTTGTTTATCACACACAAATTGCCATGTTTTCTCAACGATCTTATCTGCCGTTATGAACTCGCACTGGTAAACGTTATGGTTCACCGAGTTTGGGCTCTTCGGAGCAGAAAATATGGCAATCCCTTACACTTACGAAGCCTTAGGATTCACGAGGTAATGAAGCAGAACCAACATAAAGCCCCACGGCATCTTCGAGGGCCTACCACTCGAGTTCGCTCGAGTCTGGAGACTGCATTATGGCCACACTTGATGGCGGAAGCCGGCGTGCAATACACAATTAAAAGTAAAAGCAAACTAATGCATTTTGAGGGTCAACATTTTCTTGGGTTTGTTTTTATTGTTGTTTTGAGCTGTTTTGAGTGGCAACCATAAATTTCACTTTTCTTGACATCATGAATATTAAAAATTGTCTTGTTTAAAATTATAGAGTTCACGGCTTTAAAACAAAAATTAAAGGAAAAATTACGAACGCCTCTTGGCATAGATACAAACCCTCCTGTAAAAACTACATTTTTCAGTAATTTAATGTAAATTGGATCGAGTTGTTTATACTATCCTACAATTCACACATTAGCCTACAAGTACAGTCTCCCAGTTTATACTTCACGGTCCAAATTTTTAATTTTTTTAAAAATAAATTGTTTAACTGTTTTATCCTAATTACGATAAACCCAATTTTGGATCCCCTTCAATATTTCTTCTTATTCCATCATTTATTACAGAAAGGATTCAAAGGCTGATGCCAGATGGATTTGAAATGGAAACATACTGCAGGCTACAATCACAATTTTGGAAATTTTATATCACCATCTCTTTTTCTAGTAAAATCTCAAAATTTGTTATGTAATGATGCGTCCACTTTTGTTGTTTATATTCTAATTGCTCCCAATTCGGTCAAAATAAATTAACCAATTTTCACATTGTCATTTTTTAAGTAATTTTAAGTTATTTTTCATTGTTGTACTGCCCAAATTATTTTTGAATGGATGTCATATTTACTTAATGTTGATCAAAGTTGCAATCAACTTACTGCGATTGTTTAAATTGAATTACGGCGTCTATCGCTAAATAAAATTATTCTATTTGAAGTAGTTTCTAGATTAAAAAATCAATCCAAGTGTCACTACTGCAAAAGATTGTGAGTCATTTCTTATTTTTCCAACTTCCAAGCTCATCTCTACGAAAAATCCTATCAAGAATTTTTTCCTCTCTTTGAACAACATTAAATATGCACATTTTTATTACAAACCCGATAATATTCGATTTTCTGCCATAATTCATTCTCTTCAACTGATAAAACTACTATAACTACGCCCGAGATTTTCACATGTTAAAAAAAAAAAAATCTGATAAGAAAAATTGTGAATACATGTTAGAGTAATCTTTAGCAGAATGACTTTAACGGATGATCAAGAGTGGCGTTGCCGGTTGGCGGCTTGCTGATCCATGTTTTTTTGGATATAGTCAGTGAAAAATGGATCTCACATCGAAGGAGCAAACTATAAATCACCACTCGCTTGCAACTATAATTAGGGTTAAATGTATTAAGCGAAAGGAAATTAAGCAAAAAAAATTCTCTATTTTCCACAACAGAGTGGAAAATTGGCCTAGAGAAATCATTATAAGTTTCTTACCATTTCTGTGTTACAGAAATCTTTCATGATTTAAGGAATCAGAAAATATTAGAAATTTGCTCCTACCTATATGCTAAAACCCAATACTGGGTCATAGCTATACGTTTATAATCAATACATTTTTAGTGTTAAGACAACCCGCGAAATTAATTAAGTCTTGCATGAAATCTTCGCGATTTCTTATTTTAAAATCTAAGCAATCAACACTCACCCATAATCTTCTGAAGTAATGACTGATCCTAGGGCCTTCAAATGTAGAAATATACCAATTTCCGTTCATTTATTGTTCGTCGGTTTATCTGGGACGAAAGCGGGAACATCATAATTCGTTAATAACTTCGATCTCGTTGTTGATTAATTGATACCACGCCCACATTCGTTCCAAGCGCTAAACGGTAATAGACGTTAAAACATTAATGCGTTCAAACCAAATAAAAAAACCTTTGATATACCTGAATTTTTCGAAGAAAAGCAGAACTCCTTAAAACTTTTAGGAGCCATATTTTAGACAAAAGCGCTATCCCATAATGCAACGCCGTATCATACTAGTGATTTAATTAAATGTCACGGGATGTATATGGCGCCACTGTCTTGCGTGAAAGTATTCCGTAGCTAAACAGGTAATATAGAGTTGTAATGGTAATGTGATAAATTCTTTTCGCTGAATCGGTAGTAGTAGTGATTAATTGGCTCTGCTAGTTGCACTTTGTATCAGCGACATTTTGAAAGACGATCTCTATCCAGTGCTCGTATATTTGTAACGACAGTGCCGATGAATATTCTTCTGACAGCGGATCCATACACATTTTTGTCGAAAAATATTTTTTTACCATTAAATTACATTGTAAAATCGAAAAATATGACTAAAAGAGATTCTTGCAAATAAAAAAATTTCATATCCTTTAAATTTGAGATTTTCTTTAAATCTTCAAACTATTACAGTTTCAGGAAATGACATAAATCAAAAAACTACAGCTTTTTTTTCGTTAAAATTTATCTCAATCATCGTTTATCACTTTATCTCTGCGTACATTACACTAGAAAGTTTAAATTTGGGCGAAAATTTTCTGTTATCTAGACTGAAAAAAGTGCAATAGAAGTTGCTATACAGTAAAAACTACTTTAAATCATCCTATTTTCCAGCGATGCTAAATTTTTTTGCTCTTGTATCGGCTTAAGGTGAAATCCTAATGTAAGTTCGTCGTCGTCGTTTACAGGGGTGTCAATGTATACCACTCACTCGTGCTATTGTGCACTTCCTCTCCATTGACTAGGACCTGGAGAACTGGAGAAAAGAGTTAAGGGTCAATGAAAGAAATTTATAGCTCAACATCTCAACAGGGGGCGCCCAAATGCCATTGCAATGGGAATGTATTGCACATTTAAATGTCTCTTCACTTCACATACCAAAACATCTCCACTCTGAAAAGAGAAAAAAGAAAAGATGAAAAAAAAACTGATTTTTTTCTTTTTTTGTTTTTTTTTTTTCTACACGAAATGCTTTTCAAAAATTCAGGTGTGCATCATTGCATCTTTAAACACGAGTAAAACACATTTTCATGAAAGAAAAGAAAATGGGAACACGATTTGTCGGTGCATCGACCTAAGAAGTTGCGTTCTTACTCATCAATCAATGACAGTTAATGGAAAGAACTGTCAACTTTTCTTTTGCTGCCCTCCATTTCGTTTCATCCGTTCCCTGTAGAGCAATTCATCCTGTTGGATTACAGTGCTGCTAAAATGGAATTTAAAATTCGTTGAGAACCGACTAAGCAATGTTACAGTTTTTGATTGTATACGAAAATTGAATTTGATGAGTTTTAAGATTTATTCAATTTAAAAAACTTTGCTGGGATTAATTTTTTTAAAATCAAGTACATCTCATTCAAAAACGTCTGAGTAATTACATTGCATTTTTTTTGTAATTACAGTGGACGAATTCATCATAAACTTTTGGGTTTTGCACAGATCAATTCTCCACAGATCAATTCTTTTAAACTTCAGTTAGTGGAGACAATTGTTTATTCTGGCCTTGAGAAGTCGACAGAAGCTGAATGATATGAAAAAAAAATTATCCAATAATCCACCAGGGTCTTTTATCTTACCTCCCAGTTGAACATTCCATCATATTTGAACAACTTGACCCCATTTCAATTTCTCAATTTCAATCTAGTTTGTAATAATCAGTATGAGCTATTCAGTGCCCTTCATTTGCTTAATGTTGTTATTAAACAACTATTCTACAAATCTGCAAGATAAATAGCAGTCAATCTGGTTATCCACTAATCCTTGTATTCATATTCATCTCATCAATTCTCGTTAGTAGTTAACCCGCATTAACCTAAAATTTCATACAAACCTTTAGAGTATCTCTAAAAAGAATCAAACAACAACAACGCTTATTTCTTTTTCTTTTCTAGAGCTACCAAAAATTCTCCTCCATACTTCAAAATATTTTTGTAGATGAAAAATGTAGCATGGTGTAATACCACTCGTCTTCGTTATCAGGAGCAACATAAATCTGGTACGTACTTCTTCTTCAATGCTCCTACTGTGAAAATAATCAGTGATTATGGATCATGACCTGTCCACAACCGGCAGGGTTAACGTTAACTTGTCTTCAGATGATAAAATATTTAGTTTGTGTGCTAGATGGCAGAATCCCTAAAGATCAACTGAAACCTGAAATGTAATAAACAAAATTGAATTAAAATTTAAATGGAAAAAAAAGGGTAGAAGAACAAATATAACTTTCACAACTGTTAATTAACACAATAAGAAGATCTATCTGTGAGCTTGCCTTAAAAAAATAAAATTTTATATTTTTTATTCCAGTGGAGGAAGTTGCTTAGATATTCCGAGAGCAGTGACGGATTTTCATTGGACCAGGAAAAAAAGAAGTTTCGTGGAAAACATGCCAGGTGGTTACCTCCAAAAACTCGATACTCTAAAAACCAATGCAGCGTTTGATTTATTATTAATACGCATCTCGAATGGCTTCCGTTGCAGCAAAAAAAAATAAAGAAAACCCTTTCCCTTGTGCTAGGTCTTTCATTCTATTTGACACTTTGGAGTTGAGAAAAATTCAGAAAAATCTTGTCAGTGAAGTGAGAGAACGAACTCGCTTTTCTTTTCGGGTGACAGACAAAGTGCCTGCCAATGTGTGTGTTTACATTTCTCTCTATGTCCGACGTATGACTCAACACTAACTTGCCAAGAGATTACAACACCGAAGGCTGAGATTTCCAATATCACTCGGATGATTGTTTTGAAATTCTTGTAATATAAAACGTGCATCTAATGCGCGCACAGAATAGAATTTCATGAGCAATTTAACTAATGCATTAATCAGATTCTATTTCTTAATTCCCAATATGGAATAATCCTAGTTTATCTTTTTACAAAATTGCAATTCTTTAAACGAAATTTCATTCCACTGGGAAAGGACTTTGAGAGTGTACAACGCCCCCTTGAGGGTAAAAGAAGTGGAAAGAGAAGAAAAGTGAGGTAGATATGTGATGGAAAGAAACTGTCATAACATTGGTACCTTTTTTTGGTGGACCATTGGGCAGTTCTACCTTGGGAACCGCAATAGCTCCCAGCAGATTTTTCTTGTTGAAAACCAATAGATGATGATGTGTAAGGGAAGCAAAAGGTTTGATTGGGTCTTTTGAGATTTCCAGCTGTAAAAATAGATCTTGTATTTTGCAAAAAAGTTTTTTTGGGGTTTATATCAAAAATAATTGTTTAAACTGATTTAGTTAAAAACCATATGATGCTCTAAAACGAACAGAACACACGAGCAGGTGGTAATTTGTAACGTCCCTGTTAAAAGCATATCACACACGAAGCACTTCTTTTCTGGCAAAAATTCTGTGCTTGAATGGCTTTCAAACTTTTCCATTTAAGCCCCTAAAAGCTTATAAAAACTTAATTCTCCTTATTAATGCCTGTTGAAGACGAAAACAACAACGAGAACTAGCTACCAGAAATGCCTTGGGATGCTTAAATATTGGCTTCATATTGATCATTTCTAAGTAATAAGAAAACCCAGTGTTTGAACTAAACATTGCTTAAAAATATTGTACATTTGATACTGATTTTATAATAAGGTTTTCTTGGCTCAAAACAACTCTGCCACTAATAATACTCAAGTTGCAATTTTAATGCGGTGTCATATGGTTTTTAAGCAGAAATTTTTTGTTTACAATTGGGACTTGGCGTTGATCAACTTACCTTACATTAAGAATGTATGCACTGTTGAACATTGATCAAATGAATGGCTCTAACAGTTTTTTCGTTCCATTTTGATGCGATTACTGATTAAGTAAACTGCGGGTACGGAACATGTCCCAATCATCTCCCGGAGTGCATCACACTAATGAGTAATTAATAGTTCAGTGATTACGATTACTAAGATTTTTTCAGGTGCTTACATAAGTAATATAAAGTCTTGCAACGCACTCTAAAGCGTTCTTTGGATCTATACCTCAGAAAAAAATTAATACAGAAGGCAGTAACAAAAATTGTCTCTCGGTTCACCTGTAAATGTGTTATAGAGAGCTGCTGACATCTAGCGTAAACTAACTGCACTAATAACTTACTACTCAGATCCATAGATGGCGCCACAAAACAACTTTTAGATATTCGCGGGTTGTGTGTTAAATTTTCAAAATATGTTGTGTAGTAGTGTTTCTGGGACCTGTTATATTTATTATAACAAATTAAAAGAACGCTTTAATTAAGAAATGAAAAAAGTACAAAATTTTAAATCACTGTAACTTTTTTTTAATTCACTTAACTTACAGTTGACTGGCTGTCAATTAATCTTTTTTTTCACACATTGAGAACTTTTTCTGTCTTTAAGTACATTTATTTTCCAGTTAACTTCACAAGTATTGTTTCTCCCTAAAAATCGAAGCGTGTTGCTCCACTTTAAAGATGAAATTCAAATTCTCGTGACCAGTGAAACGAAAAGATCGCATTGTCCAAAAGGGGGGAAATGGATTGGATTTTGTGTGGGCATGACTTATTGTCCTTTTTCTTATTGAATCCACAATGAAACAACTATTTTTCTTTCAGCTTGGACTACGTAAAAAGAAATCACTAGCCCACAAAGAGGAAATACATCATTGACTTGTAATACGTAAAAAAGAGAGAAACAAATAAATTAAAGGCGAACTAATGCCGATATTTTTTCAAAACGTTTTCTAACGTATAAGAAATAATGATGATGAATGATGTGAAAATTTAAATTTCTGAAAATGTATAGGAAGCAATTTTCTGGAGTGTTAATACAACAATCATTTAAAAATATTACAACATAACACATAAACTACAGATTGTGTAGAAAAAATTGAATATTCAATGGGATGGTGAAAAGTTTCAATATGGAAAACTATAAATATCCTGGATGTATTTTGAATTGTTCACCTTTAATATTTATTTTACTCCCTTAGTCATTTGACATGAATAAAAAGGTAGCTTGAGTTATTGCCAAAAAGTAAATATCATTAAATCTAGATTTTTTTATGACCGAGAAATAAAACCAGCTAATTGGAATAATATTTTTTTAAATATATTTATGAGTCTTCACATACATCCTCCATTTTTTTTGGATATCACTAACTAGCACTATACTAATGCCTTTTTTGAACAAACGCTACAGTTTATGCTCCTACCACCCATGGTTCAGACTCGCCTGTTTAAAATTTTATGGCAATGATTTTCTTCACTTTGATAGTTAAAAAATGTTTTTGCATTTCATTAAAATTTATGTATCTTTTGGGGGTCCGGCTCTAAAGCAAACTTAGACTAAAGCAATAAGATTACTTTGAGAAATCTCCGAAATCTAGAACACCAGTACATGAATATTCTATATTATTGTACCATAAGCAATTGCATAATATAATAGAACTTTATATATTTTTGAGTTGCTTTAAGTTGTGTAATGAAAGACGAGAAAAGCATGTTTTAAATATCAATTTTGTGGATGAATAATATTACACACTGTGTGAATAAACAGTATGATGCATGTCAATTTCACAACATGCCATTAAAAATGGATGGCTGATTAACCATGTATTGCCTAACTATGAAATTTTCCAAGTTGCTAGAGTTTATTTGTTAAAGGGAACCTGAGGGAGAGGCGTTAAGCAAAATTCGCACATTCCTTTCTGTAATGAGATTTACACCCTTAAAGATACTCATTAACCCTAATAAAAAATTAACTAATTTTGAAGCAATAAGATCAACTCAAGAATAAGAATAAAGTTTTAAAATTAGTTAATACGAATAAACTATACGATTACTACTACCTCATGTAACAAATTTACTTCTGAATTCAAACTGAAAATATGATCAGGCATGTTACTCTAGCCCTCAATTCAATTAATATAAATCACATTCGATTGCATTCTAGTTAATTTAATTCTATTCACAATTTTGACTAAAGCAATTATCTTAAACCAATAAGTGTTTTAATGACGACGACAGATTTTTCAAAATCTTTTTTTTTTTCCTTCAAAAACTCAAGTTAAGTGTTTTCTTAAAATTGCAAATCAAAAGCTTTCTATGCAATAGGCTAAAAAGCTACAATAGGTGCAAGCTTCTCTTTAATTGCCTTTCCCAGGAAAGCACTTTGCAGTAGAATAAAATATTCATTCACCCACGGCACGGACTAAGTGAATGCATAATGTAAATTGAAATCAGAGTCAGTGTGTCACTGTCAACAGCGGCTGACAACTCACTGTTCACTCGTCCATTATTCACCAGTTGTGAGTGCTCAAAACTGCGGTCAGAGATGTAAGATGTAAATGGAAAAATGGACGTGCGGAAATAACAAATTCTTCCGGAGATTCCCCATCATAATCTCCCAAGGCTGCGGTATAGTTTTTTCTTTTCTTATTTATAAGTTCCTATCGTTTCTTCTTTTTGAAAAACATTCAAGTCTGGTGAGCAAAGGGATTTCTAGTTTCTGTCTTTTGATTTATCTGGGTGCAACATACTCAAGATGGTTTGTGTTCACCCCGACCAATGAATAAATTTCACCTCTGATGCAAATGCAGGCATGGGGACTCTTTTTCTCCATCCTCCGCTGCGTTTGTGATGGATAAACAACAGACTCCAAAAAGATGAAATTCAAAACCAGCTTCAAACAAAATCTGAAATGTAAGAAAATAAAAAAGTAAGTTGAATAGGAGCACTTCGGTGGTTAAATCCCTGGAAACGGAGCAAACGCACGATTGCATTTTCAAATTAATTGAATTGAATGCAGAGATGTAAATAAATAATGAGAAATATTTTTTTTAAATAGTAGTTTTTTTTTTTCAACTTACAAAAATCTAATTCGATGAAAATTTGCGGTTTTCTAACCGCATTTTATCATTATCACTTCTTGGAGTAGCTCTCGACCTTGTAACCTTTTTGGTATTCGACAAGCAGAACGCAAAGGGCCTCTTGGGATTAGACATGTCTCCTTCCAAGTCCCTTGATTGTCGACCACATTTACAAATTGTATGACTATCGGTTCCATCAGTGAATACAAAAATTTTTTTTTCCCACAAAAAGTGTTACAGACATTTTCTTGATGGTGTTTTAATAGAAAACAGCAAGACGTTTCTTCTCAAAAAAATTCAATTTGCTGCGGATTAATTTAACCTGGAAAATTAAAAGAAAATCGATTTTATAATTTTGACAGAGAACTGTATTTAATATATTTGTTCCCACTTTATATAAAATCCTGTACCTTTTATTAAATAAATTTGTACCTTGACTTTGTCTTTCTTATTTGAAGTATAAAAGTTGTACAGAAGCGAGGTCTGCTTTAAGTTGCCATCAAAAGTGGAATTACGAGTGAATTCCAAAACCGAGAACATTTTTTCCAAACTGTAAATTTTTACGAGCAAGTTGAACGTATAAGAGAGAATGAAGGCAAAAAATTATATAAAAACCGACCTCGTTAAATTGCAAAGTCTCCTTTCAAAATTATAGGCCAATTCCGCTCGGTCGAATCGGACAATTTTACAAAGCGAAGAATTAATTAACGTCCTAACCAGAAGTATCCGTTAAAAGCGAAAATAGAATCCGAGCCATAAATTTCGCCAATAAAATCGTTAGCCGAACGCCCGTCACACGTGTTCGTGTCAATAACGGGGTGCTCTTGTCGTCGTAACAGGCACGATTTTTCACGCTTAATTTCACTCGCACACCTCCGCTGGGAATCCGCATCTGTATCAAAATAATTAGGCTTTTTAAATGTGACAGTGCCTTTCCTTTTCAGACATCACGGGTTTAAAAAAAAGACTAAAGTATAAGGCGCAACAGTGTAAAAAGAAAACCTAAAACTTTTTTCAGTGCTCTTTAAAAAAAAATCTTAAAAGCAACACGCATCCTGCAGAAATTGTTTTCTGCACTTTAGGGAAAAGATTCAACCGCCAAAAGGCTATCAGATGTGGGCATTTCTTTAATCACCATGATCAATTTTAAATAAGAAAATGTAAAATCTACCTAAAACTAATTACGTTACCAACATTCGAATAAATTTGCATACAGGTAAATTTAAAGTCTTAAATCGATCTGTAAAATGCAAGTGATAAATACAATTAACGAGTACGACTAATAACATCTAATTACTTATCGGACCGTTATAGCGCATAAATTCCAAGATAATGTGATCATTTTTCAATTTTGTATACTTCATTTGTTATTAACCAAATAATAACTTTGCGTATACAATTTGTCAACAAACATTTATTCTGTTCTCTTGACTATAGTCGGTTGTAATTTTAAAATGCCCAGTGGAGATAAAAAAGGTAGGATGTTTCACCATCTTAATTGGCGCGTATCGATTTTGTAAAGGAAACAAACTAGCGTTAAGGAGGCCAGAAATTTGAAGCAAGCATGTGCACATCGTAAATTTAGAGGTGAAGTAAACAAAATTTACAGTTGTAATTTGTTATAACCATAAATTTTAATTATCTACAGGTTTATTGTCATATAAATAAGCCTTTTAATCCCCTTATGGTATCTTAGCGATGTAGTCAGATAAACAAGCCTAAGTTACATACAACCATAATAAAGGAGGCCAACATTGATGATGCAAATAGTATTAACCAAGGGCTTTGTGGCCTCAATTTTAGCACGCAGCTGGTAAATTACTAATTGCAATATGAACACAGTTTTTATGTTTCTTTCGCAAGGTTTGGAATGAAAAGTCGACTACAGTTATAATAAATCGTTCTATTCTTTTAAGATACAAGTTGTAGATTCGTAAATAACGTAAAAATTCAATTTGACCTGAAATGTAAATCACATTTCTAATGACTAATGACTTTTAGAACGATATGTTCCTACAATATCTTTGCTTGCATTTGCATAAACTACAAATTTCTTCGGTAAAATGCAAACAACCATTGCATCAACGATTTGGGCGGTAAGGAATTTCAACCAGCTTCAGGTCAGCGCTTAAATTTGCATAATGCAATAAAAGGAGGCTGAACCCTACAAGGTTTCTATCGAGCACCACCGCCCATTAGTAATTACAACAGTCCATTGCCTGTCAGTTGAACTTGTATCTAAATAAAGGTATTTTAAGTGTAACTTTCATCAACATATGGGAGGTACCAGTTTCATTTGTTATATATGATATGAACAGAATAACTATTACATGTCTGCAAGGTGAAAAAAAAATAAAGGCGCAAGCAAGGTAGAAGATAGTTTTTCATATACCCGTGAAGCTAAGGGCAGACGTTTGACTGATAAGAATGTTCAGTTACCTGTCATTGGTCGTTGAAGCGGATGAATCTTCTAAAATAAAAACTAATATTAGTAGACAATACGCAACAGTCACTTATTCTGTATTCATTTTCATTAAACACCAGTTATGTACCATCTGACATTTTGCTATCTTAATTGAAATTGACAATGCGGATGTAGCTGTGAATCATCTTACAAATCAGGTGGCTAAGATCAATGACAAATCAATGACTAAAATGTTGGGATACAAACGAGTGTACATGTGTGCTACTTGGTCACGTGGTGGCACCGTTCGTTTTTTCTTATGATCGTAAAAGGTTCCTATAGCAATCCTATACCTATTAAGTAAATAACTGGGGCATAGTAGTATAATTGGATGTTAGAGCACTCCTGTAGATGTCGCTTTTAGGTACCTTAATTCTCTCCTATTCCGTAGGAAATGACATTGAATAGGGATCGTGTTAAGTCCCACTTACAGCTACCTGAAGTGCTGCGCCCTAGCGCCCTAATAAACCATAATGTTTTAGCATAAATGTTTTGTAACAGAATAAGTGTATGTCGTTCCTAGACATTTAACTACTCCAGCTTGTCCACCATTTAAAATTGCTTCTTATAACCCTTTATAGGATTTTAGCTGTTGTGTTGCAAGATTTTATGAATAAAATCAGAGTGCAACGTTAAAAGAATATTGCAAAACATTTGTATCGTAAAACGAAATAAAAAGTACTCTTATTGCTCACTTGACCGAAAATCAGCTTATCCCATTTAGGAATACTGTCTCGTGTTCCTAAGGTTTAACGCACAAGTCTATAAAACATAGAATTAAGCCACGTCACTGCAAGCTATACTTCATAATCAGCTTTGAGCAGAGAACTTGTCATTCAAGTTTTGCCTTGGGTTGCAAATTCCCGTTGGTTGGAAGGCATTTGTTTATTTTTACAGGAGAATAACCTCCAAACTCAAAATTCGATTATGCAGAGAAAAAGATCCAGCGATCGAATCTTAAAATACTGTTTAAGAATCTTATCCACAATTGGATCAAGTTACAAACTTGTATTAATTAAGTCATTTACAGAATATTGCTGTCAGCAAGCAAATGTCTGAAGACGATAGTGATGAAAAAAAGACTTGAAGCGAGTCGCGTTAAAATTTCATGTTTCACGAAGCAAGCCTCGAGCCAAATCTCCTTAGACGTTCTGAAATTTGAATGAAATAACATTACTTTCCCCGTCGGCACCGTCGAAACGATAACGCCGTCTTCTTCAAAAGCGAATTTTCATATATAATATTGTGTGATGCGATTATAATCGGTAAACTTGATTCACGTAAAGGTTTTGGAGAACATTAGGTTTAAACTTGTGTGTGCGTAGTAATCAATATAAATTTACTGTTATGTGGGCAAAGCGAATAGTTTCGTTGAAAATTTGTTATCTGTTGAATTTGGGAAGAATTTTTAAGGCGACAGGTCACCTACCCCGAGTTGAAAATGGGTACGGAAAGCCTTCTTAAAGTAATATTTTATCAATACTAAGAAGACACGCACTTCACTGTAAGGAGGAATTATTGCGGCGAATGCCTTCTACAAGGAGCAATCATTGTGGGCTTTCATGCTACAAGGGGCAGCTGTTTTTTAGGTTTTCTATTCTTTATCGATAGCACTGTTTTAGCAGTGAAACTTGTAAAACTACTAAATTTGAACTTTTGTACTTATACCTTTTTCCAACTTTTCGGAATTTTATAAAAAATTTTAAATAACCGTACTAGAAAAAGTGTAAGGACGCAGGACTAACTTCTGTACATTCTATCCCATTATTATTCAAATAGCTGCTTTTTTATACTTCTGCTGGCAACGTTTAGCCCAATTTCTTTCTTTCTTTTTAATCTTTCTTTCATACTTCTCTTTCTTAACATTTGAAGATAAATGATTTTTAAATATAAGCCAGATAGATGTTAGTTAATCCCATGGTTGTAGGATTAACGATTGAAACCTTGGAAAATGCAAACTATTTGCTAAACAAGACCCTTGTAATCAATCAACCAATCACTGCCTTTAATCCGATTATAGCGAGAAAATTTGGATGGGGGCACGCGATTATTGATCTAAAAATACTTTCCTATCTTAACGGTGGCTGGTCTGGAGACAACACATATTTTACATCCTTACAAGTGTTAAAAAAGGGTGTTTTTTTAAAGCTGTATTTGCCTGCAAAAACATCATGAGCCCACGAACGCAACTATTGTAAGAATATGTACTCACCTGATTTTACTTTCCATTTTAAATTTTTAACCTTTCACAGTTATTGTTAATTGTTTTGAAGAGGACTTTTAATAATAATTATGTGTCACACACTCACACATTACGATGAAAAACACCTTCAAAAAGCTGATCATTTCATTTAGGAAATACACGAATTTACACTCCGCCACAAAATAGCAGAATTTATTAATGGTAATAATTATCCAGTTATTTTAATAAAACTTATTCAGAATATTTTTTCCTTCAGTTTTATTAACACAACTTTAACGATTGCATTTAAATTATTCATAGAATTTAAAATATTCATTAAAGAATATTTTTTCAATCCATTTCCATTAAAAACATTTGTTTTAAAAAATTTAAAATATCACATTAGAAACAACCGGAAATAGATTTTAAACTGAACAAATCCTGGACTCTGCCAACATTAAATTGAGGTGGCGTAAAATTGAACAAACTAAGTTTATAAAGCAGCAATTATTTTAAAAGGTCATTTTACATGTAAATAAAGTTTTAAAGGGAGCGCTCATTAATAGTTCATATTGACCTTTCAAGTGGCATAAACGACCTGAGTGAAAAATGCTTACAATTTTGTAAAACACCGAAAAAAATCTCAAGATGTTGGTGATTAATATTTCAAACGCTTGAAAGAATGTTAATGAAAACCCATAGGATTTGATAAATTTTTAAAAGCAAATATTCGCATTTACTTGTTAGATTAATTCTGCTTTTCTGCAAACAACGCAGCTCAAAAATTGTGTGCGACAAATCTGCGGTAGGGTCATCACGTCTTTAACCCGAGCGTATTCGTCCGTTGCTTCACAACTTATTGCCGTCGTTGAGAGTACTTTACGTGGATGAAAAATTGCAGTTTGTTCTAACCTCTGAACTTTTCCTGCATCGCGAGAACGATGGGTTAACCAAATGGGACAGAAAGAATCTTCCATGTCTGTGAAACTCCCTTTTATTAGTGTCTATTTCCGCTCAGATTGGTTCTTTTCTAACACATCCCAACTTAATGCATTGATAATTGCTGACCAATCGATAATCGATCGACTGACCACCTAATGTTTACCATTAATTCCACCTGACAGTTGTTATATACTGGCCTTCTGTAATCAGAGTTCGACAATCAAATCCAGTTTAATGTGATATATTTCAGCTTATTTCAATAACTAGACACGAAACCTGTCATCTCGACGGATTCAAACGTTTAATGCATGGTTGTACCCTAATGCAACATTAATGTTCTCTTCTGGTTTATTGCAGAGAGTAGAGAAGTTTCAAAAACATCAAATTTAAATCATAGTTTGCGAAATACTGTGTTTACTAATTCCAAAAGTTTTATTTTAATATCTCGGAGGTTACTATTAATTTCCCGAAACCACTCGTTGCTGATGACCTATGATCATTTTGCAAAAGTGCCAGTTAATCCAAAGTTAAATAACAAGGTTCAGTTTTGATTAATAGTAATTAACTTTGCAGTTAGACGATCTCGGGAAATCCGAAAATCATCCCTAAATGCATATTCCTAAACGAACATTTCTATGTATGCATAAAATGATCGTGTTGGTCAATTGAGTTCAACTAAATAAATAATCGAACTAAAGTTATTTGATTTTAAAGTTGTTGTTATTAATTAAGCTAACGGGGATTAATAAGGCTTTGCGAACATTAAATAAACTTTGTTTACTGTTCTTGGAATAATATTTCTATAAAGGTTTTGTGTCTGATTAATAGTAATAATAACAGGCGGTAAATAAGAGGCAAAATATAAGCGATCTCAGAAGTACTCGCAATAATGAAGACTTTTTTGTGCAATCAATGGAATGTGCGTGCTGTGCTGTTCGTGTTTATTTTCAGGTAGAAGTTTATGGGTATGCACCAAGATATTTATGATCTAATTAAGTTCTTACCCATCTAAATTTTAATGTTCCAAATAGATTTTGGAAGTCTTAACTGCAGCTAAAACCGTGGAGGCTAAAGAACTGAGTTTCTTTTGAGTGATGACACTTCAGACACTTAAATAAAAACGATTTCAAGTAAAATATAGCCAAAAAAAAACAAAACGATGTACATGCATTAAGTTTCTAAAAAATACACCTAAGCCTTTTACCATTTAATTCCAGGAGTCGCCAAAAAAAATTGTAATTAAACGAGTAAGTTCTAAATAAGATGTTTTTCCTGCCACACAAAGATTTAGCGATTTTTAAAAAAGGATTTTGTTTTTTGCAATAGAAAGTTAGGGGTACACGTCCAAACCTTTAAATCTTCAAAAAACACTGGAATAGGAAAATAAAGCTTTTCCTAATTAAGAACCGAAACTTGACATAAAAAACATTTTAATTGAATAAAATTAACAGTGATGACAATTAAACCTGAAAATGATAAATGGCAAACGTGGGTATTTTATTAATAGAAAATTCCACACGAGAGGAAACATATTATATCGTTAAAAAAAATTGACGATAAAAAACGCAGAGAAGAAACAGAAAAAATAAAAAGACACCTCGAATAAATTAGAATTAATTTCCCTTCCTTAAAAAAACGTGTAGAAAAATATAAATTGAAACAAGTCACATCACATGATAAATGAATTCTTCCCAGACAGGAGCATCAAGAAACGAATTTTAAAGAAAGAAAAAATCAAAACGTGGAAAAAAACATGTCACAACGAATTTATCGTTTTCGCACTCGGTGGGAGAAACACGTAGTACCATAGAGAGCATCACAATAGGGCGTAATTGGGAACGCCTTAAGGTAGAAAAGGTCAATAAGGTGCAGCACGTGAATGTTTCACAGTAGCCGCTCGACTACATTTTTTTGCCACTAGCATCAAGCAAACTGTGAGCAAAAATCCACCGCCACCACCGGCGGCTAAAGCCAACCAATTGAGTCGTAGAGGATGAGCTCCGCACATCGACGACTCCTCATCTGTCGACAAAAACCCGTTTAGGGGGCAGTTTCTCACGCCGTTGCACACCAAATCCTGAGAAATGCACACATTGGAGCCAGGGCACAGAAACGAACATGGTGCACTCACTCCGAGCTTGAAGAAGAACTCTCGTTCACTTTCCCGTACCACTTGCGTGATGACCAATTTAAACCGCGTGTCTGACTCCACGCCTGTCCGCAGTTCAACCAGAAACTTGTTGGCAGTAATGCTCGACGAATCTATAAGTGGCAAATCCAACACTGGCTCCTCACCACATACAGTGAATACCGATTCTGACGTGTAATGCCAACCGGACGGAGGTAGATGAATGTCGATACGATCTGTACTGCAATTAGGTGGCATAGATAGATAAACAAACCACAAATAAACGTCCATATGAGGAGTAACTGGTACTGTCCAGATACATCGAATATTTGACCGCATTTCATCAAGATCCTCGTAATTTGCAATAATACTTGGATGTTCTAATTCACCTTGGCTTGTTATTTCAATAATACTAGGCCCACACAAAGGTCCGTGAAAGAATTCATAGGTTCCTCTGAATGATTGGACTTTATGTTCAAAGTTGTCCGTTTCTGGTTCCATTTGGTAAAAGAAGCGCAAGTCCAAATCAGGACCGGTTGATGTGAAGGTTAAACTCGAAGGATCGAATAGTGAGCTGTTGCAAAGGCAAATGGAACCAGTACTATTTGCAGATGATTCTTGAATCACCATTTTGTCTACTTGGTCAGTTAGGCATACATCACACGAGCGATTGGCATTGCCGAAATGCAGAGAAGAGAAAGTAACGAAAACACGCTCAGACAAAAATGAATCTGCTCGAAATGCATAATGGCAATTGAGATTTACTCGGTGTCGAAATACAAGAGGATTAAGTGGAGACCCAAAAGCTCCACTCCATGATTTGCTACTTCGAAATACTTCGTCGCAAAGTGTATTGGGCACTGGGTCTCCATGTTGATAGGAATCATAAAAGTCAAACTGAACCCAAAAGTCAAGTGATGACCCTGCATAGGATCCTATGGTACTCTTAAATTGTACTAACATGTTTGGACCAGATGATACAAACTCAGCACTCTCTTCTACAACAGCGCCCCAAGTGTCGCAAAATATAGCTAGTACTTTAGTTTCATTTGGGACTTCAGAATCATACACTGCCAGTGATTCAGCACAATCATAAGCAGTTCCAATTGCATGCTTTGGTCGATGAACACGAAAGCTTTTAAAGTACAATCGAATTATCTGTTCTGGACGCCCTCGCACAAGAAAGTCGCAATTCGTATCTGGGGTGTACCAAGTAGCCAGTGAATAAAATCGTCGCTCTGTTTCAGATAGTTTATCACGGCTGTCAAACACTTGATTGCACGAACCATTCACTTTAGCAGCTCCTGGGCCTACCCATTTGGGATTCGGCCCTACATCGAAATGAAACCCAGTATTAAGCATAGGACCAGCAAGAGTTGACACAAAAACCACTAATAACTGACTACCGGAACCTGTTATAGCGTACGGGAAACGTCCCGTGCCGCAAAATGTGCCAATGACAGGACTTGTTTCCGTCCAACCATCGTAAATGCGGAGATAATCCCCTGGGCAGTTGGTGGTGATTGGGCGAAGAGGGCAAATGATCATATCAGCACAATGTTGCCCATCAATGCTGAGAACTTCGTTCTCCAAGTGTGGATTTATGTAAACACTTTGTGTGTGAAGAAAGTATCGACAGCGGAGATTTCTAGGATAAATACCTGGGTAGCCTGGAGATTGGACATAACAAGTTCCAAGGCGGCAATCGTGAAAAATGCGGTCGCAGAAGGTACCACTGACGAGCTTGCCCCGACGATCTGGGTAGAGAATTGGGTTGGGTCCGTAACGTGCATATAACTCGAACTGTTGCTCCACACGAGAATCAAAAGAAAAGTAGGTGTCCTCTGGAATGATAAAAGAATATTTGTACAAATTGTGACTTTGCTTTAAGGTAATTAAGGATCACATGTTTTCGTATCATTGAATTCGCTTAGACAAAGTTAGACGGCAAAGTTTTGGAAGCGATGTTTTTCAAAAGAAATTTTAGTTGATTGGAAAATTGTTTGCATTTTTACGGTGTGTTGGGTTTCAGCTCGGAGGAAAGAAAGTCAAATTACCTATTGCTTTCAAACATGAAATTTATGCAGAAAATTTGTTTTTGAGCCGGTTACATCAAGAGAGGTATTTTTGTAAAAAAAAAAAAAAAGAAAAAGGTAGTAAGGGTTGTATTGAGATGATACGATAGCTTTATATTACGCATGCTTTTAAGATGGTTAATTTACTCAAGTGTTTTGAATAGATAATTTTAGTAATGTTTCTGCAGTAAGTGATTAATAAGTTAAATTTTCATTTTTAAAGCAAAATCACTAGGCTATAAATTTTATATCGTACGTGGCTTAAATTATTCATCAGTTATCATTGCATTAATTCATTTTTGAAGATAGTTTCTTAACACCAAATGAAGTTTTCCATAATAAATTGTTTGTCATAAAGTTTATATTTATATTGCAACTTAACCAATAGCTATTTCGATGGCAAGAAATATAGGATGGACAAAAAAGTCTGTTTTTCGCCAAATGTTTTGAGAAGAAGATACTTCAGAACAAACAATAATAGAGTTGAGTAGGATGACATTGTAGCGAAAAGTTCTCCAATTTCAAGGGCCAGAAGGAAAACATGCCTTCCAAAATAAACTTTACAGCTGAACACTGCATTCAATAGCACTACACTTATTAGATAGTTTTGCTTTCTTTTCTTTTTTAAAGTAAAAACATGTTTTTATTCTGACCTAAAATTCGGTAACCGTATTATACTTTTTTTGTCCAATAATTAACAGCAAGCATTTACTTACCTCAGAGTAAGTCTATAAAACCTCATTTTTATGCTTAATCTTAGAATTGTTTGTAAAAGGATAAAGAACGAAAACAGCAGAATTCTTACTCATACATAATTGATGCAAATATTTTTACAGAAAGATTAAGGATTTTTTGAATTTTATTAAGCCTATGTTTGCTAGTTTTATCGTTGGCTCAATTGATCTTTCTTGCTCGGGCGATAAATTCGCTAATTATTTTTTCAGTGAAGGGTAAGGAGCAAAATAATTGACAGGGTGAAGGGCAGCAAGTAACTACGTAACTAAACCCTGTCACACCTCTGGTTGAGGCCAATAGGTTGTTTAAATGAAGCAAGTCACTAGAACTTTCACATATTTTTTGTGAAAATGGAAGAATGATGTTTTAACTAATTTTTAAAACCCATTTTAATTCTGTAGCTCGACTTGTTTAATATTCAAGGAACATTTTTTTTTTGTTTTTCAATGAAGCTCTAAAATTATTCTAATGGAATATTGAACACAGTATTTCCCATTTTTTCACACACACAATTTAAGTCGAGCGATTTAAAATAACGCCTATCCCCACAATTGATTTTTCCCACAGAAGTCTTTCCGTTGTTCGCATCGCCATTCCAGACGCAGCTTCAAACATCAAAAATCATTTTTCCTCATATACTGTAAAATTATACCATAATTTCCAAAAACGATTCGTTTTCATCACCTGAGAACGCTTTAGCGAAGAACGTCACTTTCACGAAACTCGTCTCAGACACGTACGTCTGATGTCGATCCAATTCTCCACAGAAATAGCCCGGTGCCTTGCGATTAGAAACTGGACTGCTGTCGTAGCCATCTACGATTTGTACATATCCGTCGGCGCATGATGTTGAGTTTACCAATTGACCGACCTTTAATCGATAAAATCTGAAAATACAAAAAAAAAAATCAATTTTATTTTCTATAAAACTCGAAATCAAACTTATTATTCCCCTTGCCACTCATAATAAATCTCTCAATCAAGTCAGGTTTAAAGCAAAATGTAAGCGAATCCTAGTGGAAAATGTTTCTTCGCTACTGAGATTTGAATATTTAATTTCTTATTCATTTTTAATAAAAGATTCGCGTTTCCTCTGCAAATACGGGCACATGAAATTCAAGTCAAATTTCATTTTTTCCCTTTTCTCTTTTTCCTTCAAACTCCATTAACGAGCAGCTGTTTGCACGCGTGAAAAAGGTGCCTACACCAAAGTGAATTGATCGTACCGTATAATTAACCTTTTTTCTTAACCGCACGCGCAAACCGCCATCACTGTGATACCTAGGTGCTCATTGCAAATGGACCTACTCTTTTATCACTAAACACATGCTCATTCACTCGCTTTTCGAAATAGAAAAAAAAATAACACCAGGTTTTTAGTCTTTTTTTCTTGAAACACGTGAAAATCAGTTGGAGACAGGAGCGTTTACAGCTTAAAATTTAATGCTTCCAATTCAGAGTGGGTTGAAGGCGAAAAAAGGAAAGAAGAAAAACCGACGCATGTGGGGGTGACAAGGGCCGTGAATCACTTTTCAGAGTTGGCAAGCCATTTCTTTGATTTGGTTTGGGACTATTTCATCTCTCTGCATCATGACAAACATTGGTGAGTGTGTGTGACGAGAAAAAAAATGACTCGACTCCGATCTTTAAAAAAATGATATATCTGGCTTAAGAGGATGCGGAAAGAGAGGATGATGATGATCAAAAAATGACTTTTTCACTTTCTCGCATTCACTCGCTAGTCTCGTTTGGAATGTTTGTACGAGAGATGAAAGGGGAAACTAAAGGCGATGTATTGAGTAAAATGAAAGGACAGTGATGGCAGAAAATGAACAAAGTTGAATCTTTTCAGCGAATTTAGAACGGGAAGTCTGCAGTTTTGAAATTAAAAAATGTCAACGTTTTCATAAACAATTCTAATCTTTTCTAAAGTTTGGTGTGGTTATTGGAAAAATTGATTTTACAACGTTTTCGCATTTTTTATAGTAAGACTTTAGTTAGACTGAAATGTCGTAATATGAAGACTGCAATTGAAAGCACTTTCCTGTCTTGCCATTCGATGATGACGTGACATGATAAGGGCAAATAATGTTGTCAAATCTCTCGAACTAGATTTCAATTTTGGTGTTCACTGACTCTCACAAATATTGAAGTCAATGCACTTGTGTGTGTAACCAACTTTGTTTCCTTTTTATTAAGATTCAAACATTTGATAAAGGAAATCTGAATAGACAGGGAAACTTCTGTTTGTCGTTCCAAGATGGTACAACTCAACCAAACCTGTTTAATAATTAAATACTGAAATTGTATACGTCGTATTAAGCTTCAACAATAAAACATACAAGACCTCATAACACGTAGAATGCAACTTAAATATTTAAAATGTTTTTACCGTGCCTTTCATTCAAAAACTGTTGTGGTTACAAAACTTTATTTTTCAAAGACTTCTTCTTTTTAAAAAGTTTCATAACAAATGAATTGATCGCTATGCAATGATTACCTCATTAATTGCGAGAAGTCAATCAGTGAACAGAAAACAGAAAACGTAGAGTATAAAACAACATTTCCCAATGAACTAGTTTACATGACCTCAACCATCAAATTTAAATTGAAATCAGCCTATGGCAATTACTAATGGCATTTACAATGGCTCATTTCATTTTCGTATTTAAAGTTATTCCTTTATATAATGGATTTAAAGCCAGATTACAACAATAATAGTTTTTTTGTATTTTACTTCAACATTTTTCGTAAACCAGAAGTATAGTGTACATCCAAAAAAGAGAAATTCAAACCTCGTAGTTGAGAAATAAATAAAAAAGTCTGTGCAAGCATACAGAAGTTGTTGCCCTATACCCACCACCTTTAAAAAAAATGCATGGAAATTTCAAATAGGAAAAGAGAGAAAAAAATGTACCTTCAAAAACAATTTAAATTTCACTTGCAATGTATGATAACCAGACGCCCCATGATAACATGGCAGTTGTCTGGAATAAAAAATTCCATCAAGCTGAACCAAATTTGAATGGTTATCGTAGAGGTGTGTAGGTAAACGTTACGAAAATTATACGATGAACCCAACTCTGATCGAAAGAGATCAGGCGTTTCAATCGTCTGCTTATTAAAATTCAGCTTCATGACCCTTTGAGAAAATATCCAAACACCGCAGTTATTCAATACTTTAATCCCATTATGCATCTAAGACTTAATCCCTTTTTCATCAAAATCAATGGTTTATGCTATAAAGCAGTCGGCTAAATAATTTATTTCCATTCTTAGCAGCTAATTAGATTGCAGTCTAATGTAATAACCGAATGCGAACCATGTCAACTTAAAACACCAACTAAGGGGCTTAACAATCCCTGCGTTTCGCCCGACAAAGTTTGGAATTGTGAACGCAATTATCTTAGTTTACGAGACGCACCGGATGGACGCTGCATCATGAGGAGGAATACAAAACTGATAGCGGCTTAACATGGGCTTAAACCCACCGTTAAAAAAATGGCTTTCATTAAGCTGATAAGAAAATTGCAAAGCAGAGAAATAACGAATTTTTCATCATATTTTTAATGACTTCTGAAGACAATTATTTCAATATGTTGTGTTAAAAAATCATGTTACTCTAATTACAAATATTTCAATTATTAGTTTTGAATAATAAGCCAATGTAATGATCGTACATTTAAAAAAAAAAAATAAATACAGAGAATACAGAATTCCATGCAAGCACTAGAAAAGGTGTTCTGAGAGGGAAAATGAAATGTGGTTATAGTTTTCGCAGTAGGACTTACAATTAATCAGGCAGATTTATTTTCCAAAAGCTGTAAAATGAACTGTTTACGAGCACCACAAAGAAACAGTATTGCGAATGCTATTATTTGTAACTGGAAACTGCATAAACCAAAATGAGGGATGACAATATATTTACTTTTTCGGAAGTATTCTTTTTAACCTTGATAATCAGCTCAATTTGATAGACTTCTCATATTAAATTTATTGTTGACTATTACTTTTCTTTACTTTCATACGTAACTCTTTATAAAGAAATTTTTATAAGACAATAGAGTATTTAACATGAATTAAGAATGCCACGGAGCAAGTCTTTTCTTGAAAGAAGAAAATGCACGCTAGTACTATTAAAACTCATTTTATGATGTTTAATCCAAACTGATGGTTCACAGCCTTCGTACCTTTCCACAGATTAAAAGTTAGTTCCAAGTCAACACGACTTTGGCAATAAGCCTGAAACATTACTACAATGCAAAAGAAAGTTGTGGACATTGGAAAATGAAACATTAGTAGAAGTGACGCGCCTTTTCAATCACAATGTAGCGATACTTAATTACTGCAAACAGCGGCAGGGGCTCAAAATGATGTAAAATATTTCTAAAAATATAATATGTTTCAAACTTGCAATAAGAAATATCGGAATGACAAAACATTTTAAATATATTTAACTATGTTTTTTTTTTCCTTAACATTTTTCGATTGACAATATTTTTACGTACATTAAGATATATCGGCCATCGTAACGGTGGTGTCACGTTATGAATTGAAGAACAAATTGGGCAATAAAATTGACTTACTTTACCACTGAGTGTCCTAACTCTCTTGCCAATTGTGCCATGTTGATACGGAATGATTATATTTTAAAACTTTATTGCAAGTTTTCTTCCTCGAAAATTTTCTCGTGTTAGATACTCCAGCCAAAATTCAGTGGGTTCAACTTGTTGTGTCTTTGACACAACAAAGTTGAAACCCCTTTGTAGGCTTTCGTACCTAACACTCTAATATTTTCTGAGAAGCATTCTCACGACGCGTAAGAATACAAGTGACAATTTATAGACATAACATTAACTTAGTTCTATAGTAGACTGAAACCGTCCAGCTGAATTCGATAACTAACAATTTGTGTTTCGCTTTGGTTGATTCGCAAATCTTATTTATAAAGTTTTGTGAAAAAGAATTCAAAAATGCAGAAAAATCCCTAAAGAGATAACCGCTGAACACATGGCTGAAAATCTCCCAAAAAAATCCATTTATTAAGGCGATAAGAGTCAAGTGAACTTAAACCACGAATGAAAAAAATTGTTTCATCATCTTTCACTGACATCTGCTGTGTGTAAAAGCTATCCAGAGGCCACTAAAAAAAAATCTAGAAAAGAATCCAAAATGAAATGATTGATGTGAAAATGATTATTGCAGAGCCGATTACGGGATTTCTTTCTGACCACATTATTTACAAGACTGGGGTGAAAAAATAATACGGATTTTTGCTTTTTATTTTTTCTCCCGCTGGTTATTTTTTCCCGATCAGTCATGTTCACTACAGTACACACGCAGCGACGTCGAATCGAAGCACCAGCACCTTATCGGAATCACACCGCATCCGAATACAGTAAAAAAAAAAAAAAAAAAAATAATAAAAAAAAATTTTGAGGAGAAAAATATTTATGGAACAGTTTGTTGCTTAAAGTCGCCAACAAAAAGTGCAGGACGATGAGGCAAAATTAAAAATGCAACGGCCCCGAGGTTCGGGCACATTGCATGACCCCCTGGTGGCTAACTTTAGCCGTGTTGCCAAGGGAACTGTAGTCGTCAAGTGCAACGATCCCAACAAAATGGGGAACGGTGTGAAGAGGTGAATGGCGGATGGAGGGCACCCACCAGCCGATGGAATAATTCAACGACCTAAACCACCTCCACGAGTAGAGGTGGCAGAGGTTGCAACACTGCTAAGTGCAACGTTCCACCCACCTTAGTACCTCGCTCGGTTTGTGCCGGGAGAAAAAAATAAATAAGGGGAGAAAAAAAATCTTTCCTCGTAGTCATACTCCGATAACTCTACGAGGCAACTTCTCTTTCTTTAACCGAGAAATCTTAGTTTATGGTTGCGGATAGGCTGTAATAAAGCGTAAGAAATAAAAGGAGCTAAAGATTTGTGATGTGAAACTGTGATGTTTACGAATGCCTTATTAAATTGGTTTCTGTAAAATTTTCTTTTTTTAAATTTCATTTTTACTTAATTTTTTAACAAAGTTTAAATTAGGCATATATGTCACATCCACAAGCTGAATAAAGCTCAATTAGAAGAAGAGGCTGAGGTTTTTACCTCGAGGGAGTTAAAGAAACTATTCTTAGGATTATTGCTTGCCTGTACAGGAAGGTCAATACCGATGTCTCACATCCATTAACACAATGTCTCATCTTATTGAATGCAGCTAATGACTCCATAGTCAGAGATTACAGGTTTCGAGCGTTGATGTGTTTAAGATTACTAAGATATAAAAAAAAAAATTTGTGATGTTTAAAAGTTCGACGGTCTTAACTTTTCCACTATTTGTCAAGTATTTTAGTCTTGTGCACTAACTCTCCTATTAATGTTAGAACTAAAGCCACTATTCAACTGAAGTGCAACAGAGAAATTAAATTTGACATTTCGGATGATGAAAACGGCAAGAAAAGTAGCATTCTGAAGTGCTTTTCAAGAGCAGAGTCCACCTAACCATCCCACAACACCCAATATTTTTAGTGATGTACGTCAGTCTCACATCAACCCAAATAAAAAATAAATAGTCCTTTATATAACTATACTTAAAATTTTGTTATTAAATTTGGTGTGCGCCTTATAAGATGCAATCCTAGAACTTGTTTTAAAGGCAACGCAAGTAATATTATAAGTTACACTGTGGACTCTAAATTAAATTAGAAAGTTTGGAAAAGGCCCGTAGGAGTTCTTTATTTAAAACTGAGGAAATAAAAGTTATATTAACTTTGGCCACACTTGAGATTCGCGAAACACACTAGTGTACATCAAATGAAACAGTAATACATGTTAGCTCTTGTTTTTTTTCTCTTGAGAATTGAGAGTTTCTGCACTGTTCTTTCTTTGTTTGCCAGGTTAACTTATTTAAAAGGTTTTTCTTTACTCACACAGGATTTTTATCTTTAATTGAATGCATGATTTGACATTTGAAACTCAATTTAGATTGAAGGAAATACCTGCAGGTCTGTTGGGTAAAGGTTCGATGTCAAATTGTTAGAAAGATAAAATGAAGAGTCAAAAGTAATTGCTAAGTTAAAGAGCGATGTTCAGATTTGTTATAAAATTAAATTGAATAGATTATAATTTCGTTGTGGTGGAAAAAATGTGATGATATGGACTTTTTTATGAGAAAAAAATGCATTGCTTCGATTTATATTTCTCATGTGAATAAGAGCCTTGAGCTAAGGTGAACACAAAATTTAAATATCTACGTTGTGATCTTTAGTAAGGTTTTATGGGGTTTGAGTTAGTTTTGCCTGGGGAAAGCTTTGAAGTGAGGTCATACAGCCGAAATGTACACAAACGTACAGTAAATTTGCATTTCAGTCGATTTTAAAATTATATAAGAGAATGTTTTGATCGCAATTTCACCTTCAGGAAGTAAAGATTTTTGGTCGAGAATTAAAATTCCATGGAAATCATCACTTAACATAGCTTATCACAACACAATGAACGGCATGTCCTTGCACGGCGCATTGTCCTGATATTTCGTATTACTACAACTACGACATTAAGTTATTGTTCGCATTAAACCTTCGGTTGCTTGCGACCATAAACCGTTGCAATAACACCGCCACAGGAAAATATTTCCAGGAAACCAGGTGCAACTTTAAGTAAAGCACGACAACATGAAAATTGTCTCTACCAATCTGAGCAGGAAATTATCCAGAGAAACAAACAACGATCATTGATCCTCTATCTTTGCAATTACATTTTCACTCAACTATATTAGCTCACAATCTCTCATTCTCTACAAATTTTCCATCCTTTCATTCCCCCCTGAGAAAGTTTCAGACCAATACACATGGAAACAAGCTCAGAAAAGGTTTTATACTAAGACTGCACAATAGCTTTGGAAATAGTATGTCTTTTACACTCTATCTTCCAGAGAGGAAAGGAAGACTTTTCTTTTTTTTTTCTTTTTTTGAACGAAGCAGTAGAAACGAATGACCTCATTGCTACGAACATTAAGGTTCATTTGCATATCTATTTAAAAATACAGCAACCGTTCCATCTTCAATAATGAAAGTTGCAACGTGAGGCGTTGACTTTTGATTTCACTTACTGATAGAGTGCCTTTCCGGTTTTTACAGATGAAAAATGAAATTAAATGTTTTGAAGATTCTTGTAATTTTTTTAATTGAATTGTAATGACTATTTGGATATTTGTCTGAATCAATCAATGAAAAGTAATTAATGTTGTATTCACATTTACACTGCTACGTCAGTGTGACATTGATACCACAAAATTGCTTGTTCATTTCATACGTGACGATCATTTAATTGCTTTTGGCATAGCCAACGATAGTTGACTTTGCCTTGTAGAATATTAAAATATATACTTCTAATGTATTCAAAAATATTGTTAGTTTTCAAAATCAATTCTTTTCGACCCTCTACAAACAGATGGATTATAGTTAGACCCGATCGAAATTTTGCAAATGGTTCGCATCCGTTTTTAAAGAATGACGTTTAGCCAAAGGACCGTTCAGTATTCGTAGCGTGTCCTAGTGCAAAATTAAGGCCGAGATTTATATGGGTTCTTTTCTTTGTATACAGGCGTGGAGGACTGAACTGGCTCTGCTCGAATTTGATATCTCATTCTGCTCTCTCCGCCGGAGAGAAGGCAAAAAAAGGAAGAATAGAACGAGATGCATTTATCAAGGCACGTCAAGCCCACTTGCTTCTACTCTCTCTCTGCCACTGGAATGTCTAATGGTCAGTCGCGATAGAAGCAAAAACCTGTTCGTTAAAGATCCCCACTGAGAAAAAAAAGACTTCGAAAACTCTAAAAGTAATGTCACTAAAAAGAATGGAGCTAACATCAAAATGATACAGTCTGAAGGACAGGAAATTGAATTGAAAGATGAAATATTGCGCAATCTAATTAATCAAATCCTTCCATTATCGACTTTTTACCGTCTTGATCAGATAGAAGAAAAGAGAGGATGAAGTGTGGTAATGGTAAGTGGATAAAGCAATGGGAGATAATTAATGTAATGTTTTTATGTTGTTTGTTTAGTGGTAACGGGACTGCATTTTGTTATTCTTGTGGTGAATCGCCGTTAGTGTTTGTTCAAAAAATGATGCAAGCGTGTTGATATTTGTATAGTCGGTTGTGTTGTGAAATGTGTTACGTTTTTAAAACACTTGTTTAACTTTACCCAGTAAAGTACAAACTGTTACGTTTTTTAGAACAGTGCACATTAACTATATATAATTTACGTTCAAGAACTTGCAGCGAGGTTAAAAATTAATGTCAACTAGAAGTTATCACGCTTTATATAAAGGTGAATTGCCTTATCACATTTTCCCATCACTTGGCTTCAAATCTTTGAAAACTCTGCTATGCATATTTCAAAACTTGATAATTCTGTCATTTCTAAATGTTTTGAAAAATATAGAAAAAAAATTACTACTATCAGAAACACAGAAGACCTTGCCTTCTTATTTTAGTTTGTGCCGAAAAGGCAACTGAAAATTGTGCTTCGTGACAAAATGATAAGAGTATTCAATCTGAACAACTTCCAAAGGGCTTTCACAACCTCCATGACACTGCGCTCCTTTGGGATAAAAAAAAACTCAACGGTAAAAAAACCGAAAGCAAACTTCCATTGCCACAGACTCATCATTCATTTAATGTCACTTTCCTTTTCCCCACAACTATTGAATTCATGTAGCATGTATACATTTGTAGACATTGGCAAAACTTCTATTTTTCAAAATGACAGCATCCTTTCATTGCAATCTTCATATTTACAAAATACATCTCACCTTTAAAACTTTCAGAGATTTGCTCCCGAAAGTAAATTATACTTATTCGTGACAAGTTTTTAAATGAAACATTGAAAAGTGAAAACCGACTAACCAAATTTTTCTAAGACTAAAATATATTGGTAAGAATCAAACTTATTACCTTACGGATATGATCCAGTCGGTTCTTCGCATATTGGACCGGAATTTGTAGGAACAGAGGAGAGGTTTGCCTCGATTGGTATTGGTCACCGGAGGGCTGCTCACATCCTCTTTGATTTCCACCGTCTTATTACATCTATCGCGGAATCGAGCTGAAACAAGACAAATTAATTGATAATTTTACTCGCCCTTTGCATTCATTACCGCCTCATAACATGCTGGGCTGAAATGACAAACCTTCGCTAAACCGGATACCACATTGGATCGACCAACATGTGGCTTGACGTTGCAGTTGATAAGAAGTCGGGTAGAGTGCCAAAGGAGGGCAACGTCAAAGACGTAAAGTTATGTAATAGGACAGATAGCGCAAATTATCTAACTAAGACATGGTTTACGTCTTTTTCATGTAGCTTTGACGAGTTGATATATCACCTCAATTAACGTGTAATTAACGTGTATTAAGCCGGTTCCAAATAAATGAACGTCAATTCTTTGTGCAAAATTACAAGATGTGCACTCTTTCAATCACCTCACCTTCAATAGAAAGTGACGGGTAACACCAGAGCTTAGAAATCAACTTACCAAAAGAAGCTATCGCACACTACAAAATTGCCTCTGGGGCCCACATCTTTAAAGCAGAATGTGTGGATGTGGAGTGCAAGAATTAAATGGTTAAATAATCAGTTTTTAATTATGTAATTAGTCCCATGGGGCAGGGATTCGTTATTTTTAGCGTATATTATTTCTGTAAGTTAAGGAATTTTCGCAGATTTATCCACTGAATAAAGTAATAGTAATACGATTTAAGTGGTTGCAGTGGTCAGTCTCTCGCTGTGTTAGGGAAAGTGTTGAAATGCAATTTCAAAGTTTGGTCGAACTGGTAATTTGTTCAACTCCAAGAAAAAGTGTTATCTTTTTCTCTTCGTCTAATTTCTTTCCTTGTCCCTTCCGGTTAAAATGGCCAGTAACTGTTGTTCTGTTGGGATCAAAGGAGGAAAAAAACCAGAAGAAAGGTTGGCATAATTGGATGCAGGTGGCGATTAGTGACTTTATTATCAAAAAAATTCAATTATATAAAAAGAGAATTTCTATGAATGGACTGTATGTTTGATTACGAATTTCAGCCACTATTTGTTTCTAATTCAAGTAACTTAGGAAAAAACTTTCAACGTGCATCTGACAACACAACCTCCTGCTGTTTTTTTTTTCAGGAGTTGAACAAAAACTAATGTGTAGAACATCGCTGATCAAAGCAACGTAACATTTTTTTTTTTTTCTTCTGGCATTAAAAATTTTCAATTTTATAAACAAGTTTTCCATATTTCAGAACCTGCCGTAAATCTTTAAAGCCTAAGAATCTTAAGTTTCAAAAGGACCTGCCAGGTCAGCCATTTGCATTAAAATTATAAAATCTCCCCTGAGACCTGGAAAAACTTAACCTAACCTTCCGGGTTAGACTTCTCGTCAACTCCTATTTTAGTTTTAAAATTATAAATTTTCCCTTGAGCATATGAAAAAGCTAACCTAACCTTCAGGTCGGAGGCTTTTGATACGCCGGCAAGCGATCAAACATCATTCGCTAACGCCTTTTCATGCAAGTTTACAGCAATGAGATGAGGAATTTGTATCTGGTAAATAGATCGATGCAAGCGTGCTCTTCATTATCGGAAAATGTATCCATAAATAGGAGGCAAGTGATAAAACTGCAGCTGCAAGTCCAGCAGCTGCCGCCACAGTTATGCCGTTAATTGCCAAATCCCGAGAATTAGCTCACTAAGCCGAGTAATTAATCATCCATTTCATGTTCCTTGACAAATTTGTTGCTTCATCATCGCATTTCTTCCTTAAAAGATCGAACTTGTCTCAGCTTTGATCCTACCGGACTTTTTTTTAGCCGGAAATAATTTAATATTGAAGAAGAGGAAATTCTCGAGCTGGTAGAGGAAGAAATCTTCCGTTCGAAACATCTAATCTTAGAAACTTTTTTTTTGGGCATTTTTACGAAGTTGAGCGTGAATTCATTAAATGAACGGATGTGATTTCTTTCGAAAAAAAAGTTTTTTTATTCCAAAAATTTGTATGAAGTTCGAACTCTGTTTAAGGCATCGTTCACTGATTATAATCAGTAAATTGATTTCCCTAAATTAGATAACCAGTTTCCTAGCAAAATTCAGCCAGTTATTGAAATTCCTACAGCACAATCAGCACAATAACACAAATCCCGTTTAATGATGTGATTGAAAATCTACGCTTTTTGCGGTTTTTCCACGTGAAACCTTCATTTATCGAAGTAAATATTATAATTTGATTCTTACTTGAGAAACTTCTGTAAAGCCTACAGAAATAACTGAAAGAATATAGAAGATGATTTTGCGGTAATCTTTTTGCAAAGTCTCATCCCAAATTATTGCTGACACATTTCAACTAGTATATTAAAGCCATAATGAAACGGCTCCTCGCAAAGCTATCGTCACTTGTAATAAAAACATTTAAGATCTAGACACGGGAAAGTTCTAATTAGTGATTCGATTTTTTTTCCTCTTTTTTTTTTTTATAAAAACCTTTTCACGCGTAATGAAAAATCACACATTTTGAGGCTCCCATGATATTCCAAAGGCTTTAATGTCGCACCTTTAAACTTTAAATTCAATCTAGTGTAAGACATCACAGAGTTCTAAAGATTCCTTGTTTCATCATTTTCGCAACGCAATAGATGCAGTTTTAAACCTTCAAGTTGTACAATTTCATACCCGGTGGGAATCCCCTCAAATAAATCTTTAAATTGTTTACATCTATTCTAATGTTCAACATTTATTCTGATATTCTTCTAGATACTAAATATCCAGATAAATATTGCATATATATCAATTTCTTTACGTTGCCAAACTTTTTAAGATTTTGTCTTTCTATAAAATTCGAGTAGGAACAATAAAAAATTTAAAAAATTGGGTAACGCAAAGTAAATAGAATGTTCATGTAACTATTGAATAATCCAGTTGGATGTTGTGGGAGAGTTGAGAGAGGGTCAGGGCCTATCTACAACTTCTAGTAAAGGTTAGGAACTTTTAAATAACCTTTTGCTTACCGTAATCTAATTATTGTCAACTTGATTTGTACCTTTTTGTTCTCTTTCCTATCAGGAAAGTTATAAAGTTTGGCAGTGCACCTACCTTATAATGTGGAAAAAAACTATTGGTGCAAACGTCTGCAGGAAGTTTGTGCACACTGCCAAGTAATTCCGGTACTGTGCACACCATGAGGTAACCAGAAAAAAAAAGAAAAAATAAGGTGGCCTTAATGTGAAATGGATTGTTGAAAACAGTTGAGGTTTTGGCAGTTCTTCATTTTTGTAGCGAAATCTAATTAATTTAACTAAGTTGCAAAGATTTGGAATTCTTAATAGGTAGTTGTTGATAACACAAAGAGAGTTAATTAAATCGTACGATTTTTTTTTTTCGTAGACTTTCTACAATTTGACCAAAAAAAAAAATCACAATGTAAAAAAGACTCTATACCGCCAAAACTCATTATTTTCAGCAAATAAAAGACGCGGTCAAAACTTGGTGCTTAATCCATTTATATTGTCATTTCAAGATGATAGAAGACCAATTTTTTGAGGGGTCTGATGATCATTTCATAGCACTTTAAGAGCTAAACATCTTCACGTTACTAAACTTAATTGCTTTTCACTGTAATTTTAAATGCCTATATTAAAGTTTAGCCTTAACTTAATAATCTACCAACAACTTCTCCATCTGCTTTTTTTCATCACTATAAGTACAACCTTAAACTGTTAATAATTAACTTATCTACAGAAATCCTAAGATTTATTTCTAAAACAAGTTGCTGGAAATATTTTATGTAAGTTATAAATCAGCTATATGTTGACGCTTGAAATTCCAGCTTGCTAACAGGCGCATTACATATGCGACCAAAAAATATTTTACAAGCAACGGTAAACAATACAAGTAATCACCTTTCAGAGACATATCTAAAAGCACAGACTCATTTTCTGCGGGGAAATTGTTAACTGCGACAACTTAAACCGTTCCTGTTTGATTTATACGACACGGAGTTTTAATAAATGAAAAGATCCGTTTGCATCACTCGCTCTAATCCGTTCCACTCGGAAATCCGCTTCAAACCGAGACAGGAGATGATAAGTGTTGGGACAGAATCAAAAATGTAATTTGACATAGACGATTTTGGACGAGATCGAGTTGTCGACCCATCTCTAAGTGTCATCAAATATCAGTAAGACTTCACCCATTGATCCCAGAGCGTGAACTGGCATCTAGAGAGGTCCCAAAGATCGTCTGTGATGCGATACACATAGTCCAAAAGACCTCTGTACAAATATTCGCCAAACATACACTTGAGTGGCTGTTGGCGGAATACAAAATTCGTGTCTTATCAAAACGAAAAAAAAAATAAGAAATTTACAATCCAAACTTACCTCGAGCGTTGGAATTACAATTTGGCAACGCAACGTTAAACGACAAAAAATTTCAAGAGACGCTATACAGTATAAAATTCACATCAGATGCAAATGAACTCATCTAGTCACATAAGAGGGAGGGGAGAAAAAAAAGGACTCAGATGTCTCATTTCCTCCAACACCAATCACAGAAAATGGACCGAAAGAAATGAATGAAAAATTGCCACGAAATTCAATTTGGGAGGTCTTAATTTCAAAACGATTATGCCGAGTTAAAAGAGACGCTCATCAAGCGAATACAATTTAAACTGATTGCACAATTCGGTTAGTGAAATTTCCCCAAGCAAAAACATGTTGTTTTAAAGCTGACTTAAGAATTGATTTTGTTTAACTGATTAAGTCAAAGAAAACATTTTTAATGACACTTTATGTAGTTCATGTGCTTTTCAATCAATAAATTAATTTTCTCTACACTCAATGTAAGCATCTAAGATAAATATTAGGTAAACACGTTTCAAAATGGAGAATATGCTGTGATTTAAGAGAGGTTGAGTGTAGAGCAAAACCAGTAAGCGATAAATTTCGTTCACATCTCGGTGTTCCGGAAAGTGTAGACAGTTTGCGCGTGGTGTTTTCCATTGCGATACGTGTTTCCGTGGTGAAAGTAGCCTTAAATTTCACGTTCGTAAGAGGACTGCATAGGTTTATGATATCCTAGTCGCATATTCATTCTCATGTTGCAAAAAAATACTTTTTAACCCCTTGGGAAAAAAAATTGGTTCTAAGTGCAGGCTAAATGGCTTTGAGAGAGTGAAACTGGCCAATATGCTCAAGTCATAAATTGAGTAAGTCTGACTCAGTTATTGGGTGTACCCTCTTGAGTTGGAAGGTTTAACTCCAATCATGGTTTCAATTTTTATTTCGTGAGGTGTAAAACATTTTTAATTACACTTTAGGTAGTTCTTGTGCTTTGTAATCAATAAATTAATTTCCCGTTCAGTGTGAAATTTGTACCTTTTGTATAGGTCAAAAATGCTTTTATGATGCCGAACGACTTTGTACAAAGATCCGCGAAACGTTCGCGAAGGTTTAATTTGAGGTCCATAAAAATTAGGTGCAGTATGAGATCCCTTAGCATCATACGTGTAATTTCGAGCCTCAAAATGGTGATTTCACACCCTATGCCAGAGGTTTTACGCAGAATAGGAAAAGAAATCGCACCAACAATTAAATCTTTCACGTTTTTTACTACATCTTAAACTTAACTCTTTGCCTCAAGGTGTGAAAGTGTATTTGCATCGCCACTTTGTTCTCAAAGTTTAATTAAATTGAAATTCAAAGTTGGCTTTAGTTATTGAATTTAAGAATTCTATTCTTTAGAATACAGATTCAATTAAAATTTCATTGGAAATTTTTATTAATAATATAGGCCTAAATAAGAATTGGATTTTTCTGTCACAAAGCCTGTTGCTCCAGCCGTCGGAACGTTAGATCTTGGAATTTTTAAACGGTAAACGCTTTCTAATCTTTTGTTTTCATAATCTGTTATTTTTTCCACTTTAATGACTTGAGTGGGTAAATTTTTAAACTGTTAATTATACAAAATTTTTGTCTTTATTGTTGAGTTTCTAACTAGGCTATATTGTTTTTATTGCCTATTCTACTGGGTTTATTTACATTTAAATTTATTCTGACTTAGAAATTAGCTTTGGGGAGAAGGAAGGGGGTCGCAAGAGGTTAAATAGGCTTTTTCGCGGTTCAATCATCTATATGGAAACGTTTTTAAAGGTCGAGGTAAGGTGCCTAGTTAGATTTTCATGCATATAAACAAAGTAAAGCAAAATCTTCCACTTCCTTAATAAACATCTATGCGTTTACCATTCTTTTCACAGCATGATCATTTATTCTATCAATGTTGCAGCGTTAAGCCTTCTATACAAGCCCACTGGTTTCCAATAATAATCAATTTCCTTCACAATTGTCACTTCCAGTCTCGTCACTGACAAATCCAAACAGCAGGTTTTAAAAAATAAATAAATAAAAGTGTTTATATAGGAAAATTGATCTCACCTTTTCGCTCAATGTTTCCTCTTTCTATTCATTGTAGAGGAAACTATCCATAGGACACTTTGACAATACTAGAAAATGTATCTTATTACAATTGCCAATTTCCATAAGTTGATTTTCAAGCATAAGTTTTTATGTTAACCTAATCTTAAAATTTTATGTGTAATTAGTGTTAGCCAAACAAATTTTTTAAAATATTTTTTAGATAATGTAGATTTTTATCTTTCTATTCACACCATTTAATTTTTTTTTCGTTAAAAAATTTCAATTCACACGGGCTCTATTCTTTGCTGCGTATTAAAATACATAGTCGTGTGTAGTAGTCTAGATAAAAAGAGATTTATATCAGGGTAGGAGCTTTGTTCGGGCTGCTCAATTTACCCCGTTTTATCTGGTCGGTGCAAAGAATGCGGTGTAATTTTCTCAACTCCCTGTTGCGCACTTACAACCTGATGGATCGTTCGGTCCGTGTGAATTTACCGATCTCAACGACGGATCTCGACTTTTTTTTCCTCTTCTCATTACGTGTTTATCAATTATCCCCTATACTCTGGACTTTTCCCAAACCGATTTTCAAAATCGACAGCTATAAATTCCCGTTCATATCGATCGAACCCCGTTTCAAAAGATCCACTTTAAAAAGAAAACATTTGGAACCGGCTTTTTTTACGCGCTTACAGTTTCAATGAAATAGGAAAATAAAAGTTAAAAAAAAAAAATTGCTGAGAATTTTCTCTTACCTTTGCGTGCACAGGTGGCAAATGGAATGACCACGACGTACCATAATGCCAACATGAAGATAATGTGGGTGAATCGACAAGCAGGAAATGCCGTACGGCGACGCATGTTGGACCGAGCCACTCTCCAAAACATCCATCATCCAATGTGCAATTACATTGTGGCCCTACCTGGCACGGTTTCTCGTCGCCATCACCGTCCATGCGCGTAGGCACCTCGAGTCGACACGGCGGCGAGTAGTATGCCGCCACTCAGGCAACACGCCACTCCTCTCTGCAGCGCCGTCATCGCCTCTAGTGTTCAACGGGTGAACTTATATGTTCCCTGGAAGAAGAAAAAAGGATGAATGAATTGATGAATGATTTTGTAAAAAATTGAAAAGGGAAAATGGATTAAAGTCGAAGTGAAGTTGGATGTTAATAAAATATAAAAGACGCGAATGCTAACTTGTTTTCAAACTGAACAAAATTGAATCAAACTAAGAATGTAACAGGATTAAGAATTTGCTAGGCAACAACACTTTTGAACAATTAGGTAGAACGCAATTCGACTTATAATGCAATTTCAACTTGTTTTCAACGATTCACTTTCAATGGCCAAATGAAATTAAAGTGTAAGAAAAAAGTTGGGTGTCGAACAAAAGGAAGGTTGAAACGTTCTCTCTTAAGAAACGACCACAATTTATTCATTGCTTTAGAAGCTACGAGAGTCAAGACGAGGTTCGATAATATTTTTGCATGTACGAGCAAGGAAAGAAGATCGATTAAAAACAGCAGAGGCAAAGGCATCTGCTGCAACTGCACTCGATGATTTCGCCTCTTCACAAGGAGTCTCTCATAATGGGATTTGCCCTTCCGGAAAAACCATTTTCTCTCGATCAACACGCACGGGGCACTCGCTTCTCGTTCCCCCCTTCTTCCTCTTCAGCCGCTTAAATATGCATAAGAATGTCACCCATCGTCATCTATGGTGTATTACGGCGGAATCTTTTCAGCACGTCTGCAGAAATGTGATTTCTTTTTGCACAGATTAGAAATAAAGTTTGGAAGAGTAATTTTTGAAGGAGAATTTGATGTGTTCATATTTAAAACCGTGTTACTAAGTTAATAATCATATTTCTAATGTAGAAACTGTAGGGGCACGTCGACTTTTAAAATTATGTTCACTGTCAGAGTAATAGATCTGCACAAGATTACTACAATACTCAAGGGCTGGAACGTAGTTTTGAAGAAAAGCAGTGTACCAATTTGCAAAAAAATAAAAATGAGTTAGTAAGAGTTTGTGTATCGAAATGGGTTTTCCATGTATGTGTGCGGCAAAAATCGCTGTTATTAAAATAAAAAGTGGCAACGTATTTTTTTTTAATTTAACCCTTTTCTTCTATTGTTTGAAATCTAGATCTTTAACGAATTGTGAAATAAATTATTTACGTAGCCTCGGTTAATGTCGATCAGGTAAGCCAAATTAGTTAATCTACTCAATCCAATTAGGCCAAATTTGTACGTTTATTCAATATGGGCTAAAATTAGATGAAACTTGCCGCCGCTTGGTTAAGATGAAAATTGGTTTAGGTTAAAATTTCCTTTTTTTTCTCTCTCTTTTCTTTATGAGATCTCACTAATCACCATCTGTCAACATTACTACTCACAGCAATCTTTTAAAATGCAAGATTAGTCTGTTTCAAGTGTTTTTCGACAGCAAACAGATGCTGTTTTAGTTTAAAAATGAAGACAACATTTCACACATTACCAAACGAAATGTTTCGTTCAGCCTTAAAGCAAGCATCAAGCACAAAGAATAAAAGCATAAAATGTGCAGACAACTCATCCGGTCGCAAAAGAGACATGGCTTTTGCATCCTCTAAAAAAAGCTGCAAAAAGTGGCTGGAAACAACACGTGAAGGTTTCCGTCTTTGTCAGTGATTTTTTTCTTGCTACTTTTATAAGATTTCAGCTTCACTATAAGAGACGTATGCTTTTAGCGCTTTGGACTACAGAAAGAATAGAATATTCAAGCACTGTCCCATGTTATTATAACTAAAACACACTTCTACCTGTGTCAACACCACCAACTTGGAATGCATCCGATAATTCCCTACCAAGCACAAAAAGAAAAGACTTCTGGCGGTTTATAAATGGTACTGATTGCTTAACTCAAATGCAAATATGAGCCAGTTGAAAACCAAATAGCAAATGCCGTTTTTATTTTCTATTTTTTTTTTTTAAACTTTAGCTTAAACTTCCAAATTTGAAGTTAAATCGCTTGATTTATTAGGTGCAATTTGCATTAAACGAAGTCGAGCGAGGATTTTTCTATCACATTCACTTACACGATGCACTTTAAGAGGAACGTACCATTTGAAATATCAAAATATTGGTTAATGTGTAGTGATGAAATCTCATGCTCATTATCTTGCAGCGGCACACTAATGATTGGACAGTGTAAGAAGATCTCCATTGTTCTTTCTAGATATTTCTCATTTCTATTTATTTGATATTCGAAAAGTCCCTTTTGGGTTCTTCAGTAGTATTTGTTACTAATTAAGTGTACTAAGTCCATACAATGCAGTTTAAATTCACCAAAAGATTTGAAATTAGTTTAAAATAAAACTTTTTAAAACATCAGTAACTTGAATAATTTATTGCAAATCTTGTAATTTCTTTCTCCACTTTTAGCTGCAGATAAAACCCATCTAACCCTGACAATGCAGAAAAACGAGATAAGAGTGACCTAACATTAACATTTCCATACTGGCTCTATTTGAAACCTATATTCTACAAGCCCTCAAGTTCTTTAAAACTTTTCTCAAGCAGAACGCAGTCGTAGCTAGGTCACGCAGTTCACTTTAGCCTCAAATTGTACATTTACAATTTTAACTCCAACTTGCTAGCAACTTCCAAGTGCAAAAAATATTTGTATTGATCCCATCAAAACAAGCGGGAGAAATAACAAACAATATTATTGTAGCATTACTATAATATCTAAACTTCACTTGACGCTTGTTGAAATGAAACTGAAACATAACGTATTATTTATTTGCTGCAATAAAGCTTTGCAAAATTGTGCTCTTCAGTTTCAGTATGTTTTAAAATTATAAATGCGAGTAAACTGATTAATTGAAACTGTCTACTTGATGATGCAAAATGTGTCTAGTTTCAATGAACAAATTTAAAAGCCGCCAACATTTTCCTTATAAGAGCAGTCAAATGAAATTCACATGTATAAACATGAATGGACATTTCTTTCAACTTCCGGACTGAAGATTTGAATAAAGAGATTTTTTTATTGCGGAAAGAGGATGTAATAATTCTCAATTATGCAAATATATAATATTATAAAAGTCACTGCTTCCTAATATTGCAGAAATAAGTTCTTTCGAACATGAAATAATGAATAAGTAATCCATGAATAAACATAAAGATGACATCACGATAAATTTGTATCAAAGTTAATTAAAACAGTATCAAAATTTAATAAATGCATAAGACCTGTTTGAGATACTTGATTAAGTGTCTTCACAAGTTAGGAATTTGACAAGCGCAATGCAATTAACGAAAATGTTTTAACATTGGCGTGTAAACAACACTGCTGTCAAGTAATTACCTAGATGACACTACGTCTCACAATTGGTGAAATAATTACTAATAGGCAACTGGAGAGATATATCAAAACAGTGGCGATTTCTAATCCCCCTCAGACAATTATTGACAATTAATTCAATAGGCAAGTATTTGATCAAAAAGAGATTTACTGACCCCTCAACTTCCCCCTCAAAAACTTCCCTTCAATGTAGCTTTCAAGACCTCGGGAAAAAACTAATCATTTACACTTGATCCTTCAGCAAAGGCGACAACGTTAATAAGTTCATGAATTATTGGGTACACATGAATATTCCTAATTACACATTCGTAATAACTCGTTTCGAATTCGTGTATCCTTATAAATTAAGGTCCAGTTATAATCTCACTGGATAAATACACCTCTCCTATTTGAAAATTTAAATTGCTTATCAAATTACCTTTAATAGCTTTAAGGGTGTTGGCCCGTTTATACTATTAAATAATGCGTCTATTATCTCCCCTTAAAACATCTTTTCAAGTTTGTTCAATGTAGGCAAAATCCTTTAAAAAAATCCAGCGTATCTGGTCGACCGTGTCAAGAATCAACTTTTGACACATGATGGTAGGACATTTATCTTATTGCGATGACTTTTTGCCGTCTCGTCGAGGTAATGCTCGAGTATCTCGGTTGCCCTCGATAACAGAAATCGGTCTTCCATCTCTCATCATCGATCAGAGGCGACAGCTTAATCTGCAAACATCATTCCACACCCACAACTTGTCGACGAACATGTCCTCTCACAAACGTAATTCGTGGCAAAACCACACGAAGCTTACACGATGCCAGATTCGGATGACAAGTGCTTTAATTTGTTTTTCCTCCTTGGTCGGTAACCGAGGAATTATTAGAAGACTGCGCGTACTGACTTCGTGCTTGTGCCTAGGACTAAGCGGCTTAAATGTTGCGTCGAAACCACAAAGCCGATATTAAATGCGCTCCTAATTATAAAGTCTCTCATTTTCCTCCCTTGCATTTGCCAGCTTAAAATATAAGTAAAAATCATCCTTCCCTTAGCTATGGAATTATTGCCAAGCATAATTCAAAATATCCAGCAGATACACACTGTATGTGTCCAATTTGTTTTCCTGGATCAACAGATTACTATTTTTTTTCTCCTCGAAAAATTGTTGGTTCATAATTTTAGACAAGGGTTTTTAATGGTCTACAAATGTTCTGGCTTACATCAAAACAAATGGCATTTTTAGCACATAAACTTTTAAATTTTCATCACGCAGGAACATTTAAATATTTTCCAAAAATTGAACCATTCATAGAAATTTGTACGAATTTATTCCAATTCACCCAAGACAATTTCTTCTAATAAGCGTCATTTATTAACATTGGCACAGGCAATAAAGGGAAGTGAAAATCGCTGTAAGAAATTGAATTTACGCTTTCATTTTTTCCTTGCACTCAAACAGAGAGAAAATTCAATATTCGGCGGCACTGTAAAGGGCCAGCTTTCTACTGCACTTTGACTGCTGTCCTGTTATTTGAACATGATCTATATTGGAACTGTGTATCTCCAAATCCACGTTCATTCTTCAATAATACTTTGTTGAAGACAAGAAAAAAAATTTTCATTTTTTTTTTTTTTTGTTTATGCAGCCCTCATCAATCTGTTTGGTAATGATGAAACCTGCATTCAACCAGGGTAAAAAAAAGTTTCATTTTCATGAACAAACTGTCATTTGATTAGATTTTATTCGTTCTGATATTTGTATTTAGTCAACTGGTAAATTTTAAAGAACGTCTTTCGGTTATATTAGTATTCATAAATCGATGGAATTTGGAATTTAAGACAATTGAACAATGTTCAAAAATGGTTTGGACACTTTTGCCCTCCTCAATATTGCAATATAAATACATCTTATAATTACCTAACGTATACTTATTGAACTTTTACAGTTTAAAGTCTAGAATTAATCAATTAGAGAGAAGAAAAAGAATTTCTTTTCATCTAAAATAAACGACGGGAGTACTAGATATCACAAGACATCCAAGTTTTACTACATACTTGTGGTTTTAATGTAACTGGTAACGTAATTATTAAGTAATAAAAGTTAAGACTAATTACAGCAACAGTTTACGAATTTCAGACTTTAATATAAGCCTTTAAAACAACGTACATGTACATAGTAACCCCAAAGATTTTTAAATCATTAAGAAATTGAAGTTAAATACCAAAGTTCGTAAAGTTATTAATATTTTGGTTTCTTTTCAGTAATTAGTTTACATTTTATAGAAGAGGATCTCAGGAGATTCACAAAATGAAACCGCATTGACTACAGAGCAAAAGTGCTTGATCAAACGGAAACGTGGGATCGGTTTTAATTCGATCGATGAAGAGAAGTAGTGAGCTAGTTTTAAGTGTGGACAGTGTTTTGATGCTAAGCAGGTGAATGCTGATGCATCTCGCATTTAGGACGGAGACGCATCCCCTCGAGAGCTGTTGGCGAGTGCTATGCGCGCCACTTTATGGCCCATTTGCTAGAGTCCAGTTGCGGATGTCACGACGACGTCCGGGTATAGCTCGCACCTGCACGCATCTTTTTCCCGGCTCGTTGCGTCCAATGGATGGCCACCATTAAGACGAGGCTTGGATTAAAGGATAAACGCTCAAGAAATTGAAAATATAAGTCCAGCCCTCTGTTTTCTTCCTGCTTTTGGCCATTTTAAATCACATCCCAGACTTTTTCTTATTTTTTTTTTTCTTCAACAATTTATCCCCAGGGAATCGGCCATTGCGTTTTCATGTCGCATTAATATCTTTGTTCGTCGACTTTCATTATTTTCGGTTGCAATTTCACTTTGCAAAAATTAATTAAGTTTCTTACATGTTCTCAACCATATGTATGCCTGTGTGTAATAAAGTAGTGTATGGTACACAGTTGGTTTAATTAAATATCGTGAGCGAGAAGCTTCCCCGCACTTGTCAGTCTATATTTAGCCGACAGAGATCGCTCTCTTTGGAATTTCGAGGTATAAATTGGCGTTTCACTCTGGATCATCTCTCTCTAGCACTTTTTTTTGACGCTTCTCCAGTAAACAAATTGTGTTCTTGTGTGTACATGCAAATTGGTTGCAAACTGCACTTTGGTTCGTGTCTTTCAACAGAGTAAACAACAAAACCAATTATCTCTTTGGCTTTGTTTTCTAACGGACTGTCTAAGTTAAAACTGGATTCTTTTTATTTGAACACGGAAACGTGCAGTTTGTCTTACTCATTTAATTCTCCAACTGAAATCGTCTGTTCTGTTTGAAGATTTCAGGTTTAACCCTTGCACACAACATCGACCAAATACTAAGACCTTGATTGCGCTCCAACCCATTGGAATTCCACACTTTATAGCCCGGTTTGGAGTTCTATTTAAGTTTAAGTGAATTTGGGTTGTTCACCTCGTTGAAGATTAAAACCATTATAAGTTTTGTATAGAGTTGGCAAACGCGTAGCAAAGATTAGTTTCTATTTTGACGGCTGTAATCTGTCAGATTGATTGTTTGAATTTACTTGTGGTGGCGAGGAAAGAAAATGAAATGGAAGATTAAAAATGTTTACAAGTGAACTCAAAATATAAACCATGTCTAGGTCGTATAATGGTTTTGTTTGGTAAAACCAATATTCAAGATGAACCAATTAGTTTCTTTTTTTTTTTAGTGCTACTTACAGTTAAAGTATCTGGTCGCAGAAGTCGAGTGTCGTTATCAGTCTACAACGCTAATTGATTTTGAACAGTGGTGCCTATAAAGTATAAAATATGTTTTATATATAAATGTGTATTTGATTCTAAACGCAGAAATCGGAAAAATTATCATGAGTTTTGATTATACAGTCAAAAAAAGGTGGACCAAAAGTAAAATTAATGGAGAATTATTTACTATGTAGATTTGGCATTTCAATATTTGCTGCTTTTTGAAAATCGTTCAGACCTTTTATTATGTGATGATTTCACATTTCAACCATTGAAAAATGACTGTTTTATTCCTTTGAAAATATCAACGTTTACCACGTTCTCATCAAATAAACCAATTACGCTTATTTACACGGTTCCTTGGTTCAACACTTACTTGAAAATGTAATGTGAGAAAGTAAATTGAAATGAGCAAAATTGAGCCAAATAATTAAGACGAATACTGTTATTAGTTTGTTACCAATTTTATTATTTATAGATAAACACCTGATATTTCCAAATGTCTTCTCATCGCGCTCTTCGGCATAAAGGTACTAAGGTATGCCTATACATGAAATTAGTTTTATAAGTGCTTTCTTGTTTCCTGTTCATAACTTTTATCATCCCATCAGCACAAAAAATGGCGGAACAAAATGTAGAAACTTCGCGGCATGCAGCATTGGAAGGTGCTGACCTCTGGAATGAAAATAAGTAAACTGAAGCTCGAATGATGCAG